>JAJJMC010021358.1:263445-339498 GCA_023531435.1 Papaver californicum | reverse complement strand
AAGTTCGAGAATCGAACCTCTTTTTACCACTATATAAAATCACATCATTTATATCATAGCTATTATAACCACTTGACCTCTTTTCTGGAAGAAACTGTCGATGGTTGAGTGGTGGTAAAGAGAGAAGGTGGAAAGGTGTTTACAAATGCTCTCCACTCTGATTAAGGTTGAATATCCAGTTATTAAACCTTCCACTCCTCTACTCAATTGCAATCGATCTTTTCAAAACTTCTCTTTAGTGGGCGTACTGCTGCACTACATGCAACAGACCGCCAGACCAAAACCCTAATTGATATCCCCCCATTTATTAAATTTGATGTCTCGTATAATATTGTAGTATTAAGTGATACTAATGTTAAGTCAATTGAGACCTGTTCAATGAGTCTCTTGACTGAAGACTTGTCTTGCTTGACTGGCTAACGAGTCTAGCAGACTAAAATAAATATGTCCTGCTTAACTAGCTGATGATTCTAGCAGAATAAAATAGATACGTCTTGCTTGACTAGCTTATGAGTCTAGCAGACTAGAAATATGTATTTATTCGTGAATATGGAATAGTGTGTCCATCTTGGTCAATTTTGCATTGATAAGAGCATGCAGGTGAGCATGAAAAATTATATGTGATTCCTCATATAAAATTTTTTATGAGAAGCCTAGTATAGTTTAGGATTTTTGAGATTTGTCGAAACCATAAAATATTAAGCCAGAAATATTCACGTGAATATATAAGAGGAAGGGACCAAGCTTTGTCTTTCACGTGAATATAAGAAAAGGGACGTCGAGCCTGTTCTCACGTGAAATAGAATAGGAACGCAAGCTTGTCCTCTCGATAAATATAAGAAGAGGGACATCAAGTTTGTCCTCATGTAAAAATAGAAGAGGAAAAAAGGTTGTCCTCTCACGTGAAATAGAAGAAGAGGGACGTCAAGCTTGTCTTCTCGTGGATATAAGAAGAGGGACGTTCAAGCTTGTCTTCTCGCGTGAAATAGAAGAGGAACGCAAGCTTGTCCTCTCGTGAAATATAAGAAGAGAGACGTCAAGCTTGTATTTTCGTGGATAGAAGAGGGGAAGACTAGCTTTGGTCCTCACGTGAGAGTCTCTTATTTAATAAGAACGTGACACTCATGTTTTACTCTTTGTACTCAGCTTCACACATTGAGGGTAAAAGAGTAAAATTGTCAATCTTGACAAGAAGCAAGTCGTCAATTTTTTGACAAAAGGCAAGACATTAATTTTTTGAATCAGGAAGCATGACGCTCATATTTTACTCTTTGTACTCATCCTCACATGTTAAGGGTAAAAGAGTAAAATCCAAATTTTTTAAGAGAAGCATAATGTCCATGCTTGATTTTTTGAGTAGGCATGCAAGATTAACTTTGAGAGGCAAGATACAAGAGTAAGGGAGCAAGACGTGTTTGAAAAACTAGGGCTAGCCACTCTAATTTCGAAATTAGGGTTCGAGATTTTTGATATGCTTTTTGCAACTTTTACAAATGTTGCAAAACTGTTTTCAAATCCTAATTAAATTTTTAAAAGGCACAACAGAAACCACATGGGCATGTGAAGCAGTAGAAGTTGAGAACTCTGTCCACCCAATTGTGGTATATGCCTACATGCATCAGTGACATTAACGTATCAAGACATTGAATAATTGACCTTGTAGTAACTCATTTTCTCTTTACAATATAATCACATTTCCTTGCAGTCCTTTTACCACACTATGTACTACAGATTGGAAAAGAAAACAGTTACGACCAACACCCAGCACACAGATAATACAGAGTACTTAAATATTACACACCATAACCCCAGTCCACTAATGGTTACGTAAAGCTAGATACCATCCCTGATAATATGTAAACGTCGCAGCCAAAAAATCATATTTTTTGCTCGAACCACATAAGCTTAAGATACTCCTCAATACGACATATTCTCGTAATCCAACACTAAAAGTTCGTCCGGGAAACCCTTAGCAGCAGCCTACAAGAGAGGAAAAGAAAATCCAGACTGCACTATTACACTTAAACCCACTTCCTAAGATCCTTTTCGTGATTCTGAATTCTGATTCCTGAGTTTACACAGGATACTTATGGATGCAATCTTCCCAAGGATTACCCTTGTTACCATTAAGACATGGTTTCACATTTTTTAGTGCAATCCAGACTGCACTATTACACTTAAATCCACTTCCTAATGCAATCTGCCAGACACGGTCGTTCTTACGCATCCTTCCTTTAGCCTCAATGTAGGCCAACTCATACCAAATTGAGCTCGATGACGTGTTTCCAAATCGATGAAGAGTCATTCGGGAAGGTTCAACATGAGCAGGCGAAAGCTTTAGGTTCTTTTCCATTTCATCGATTATTGCTCTTCCACCGGCATGTATACAGAAATGCTGAAATGCAAGTTTGAAATCAGGAATGTAAGTCTTCACTTTCGGGTTCTTGCTCAGCTTCTTAATCACCATAGTAGTGAAAAAACGAAGTTGCTCGCTGATTGGAAGGACGAGAGGACCTAGAGTGGTGATGTTGGTCTTTAGTGCCATCCCTGCAATTGGCATTAGAGTTTTGCACAGGGAGACACCAAGTTTACCAACTTCGTCTTCGCACTGTCTCACACATTTAAATGCTTCGTCGTCTGAACCAAAATGTGTTCTCACAATATGAACTAATTTGTACTTGGCTTGTCGCTTGTCTTGAAATCTGTTGGAGAGAAGGATCGCAGCTCCACCTACACGAAATAGACAATTAGTTACCATCATAGATTTGTTGTCTCCATCATATGCCGGTAAAGTAATGTTCTCCGTGCTCAAGATAATTGCGTACGTGCCGTCTCGATGAGCCTGTAGTAAATCCTTGGCTAGATCAAGTGCAATGACCCCAGCACTGCAGCCCATCCCTCCCAAACTAAAGCTCTTAATATTACTTCTCAGTTTATATTTGTTAATGATTATGGCGGAAAGCGATGGGACATGATTAAACAAACTACAATTCACTACAAGAATACCAATGTCCGCAGGTTTGACATTAGTATTCGAGAAGAGATTATCCAGAGCTCCAAACATAACTTGCTCTGTCTCATTCCTCCCCATCGCCAAAGATCGGTTTGGTGGTGTCCGATGCAAGCCTTCAGGAAGACAAGTCTCTTCACCTAGTCCAGACCGCTCGAGAATCTTACGTTGGAATTCAACAGCAGAGGCACTCTGGTTAGCATAACGTTCAACACGTTCAATGAGATATTTAAATGGAACTTTAAGATGACTAGGTGGGCGATAACATGAAAAATCAACTAGGTAGACAGTTCGAGGCCGTTTCATCATGTAAACTGATGAACCGGAAACGATGCCCACACAAATTGTAAAGCTGACGAGATTGAGCTTGGATATGTAATAATACCAAAGCTTATACACATCCTCGGGTTTTGCCGAACTAACTTCAACGAGAAGTACAGCGACAACAGGAATAAGAAACAGAGTTAGCAGATGACTAAACAAGTAATGGTTCATATTTTTCATGGAATATACACCCATAGTAAATGAAGAAAATGCCCGTAATGTATATGAATGCTGAGAATATGTATGTCTAGGTAATGACTATCAAGGGTGTTTTATAGTACTGCCTTAGCAATTCAATCACATGCAGTCCTTCCAGCCATTAAATTTCTGTACCAATTCAACTAAATTTGCTTAATCAGTCTCTTGATTTCTTCATTCAAGTTTTTCTTTAACAGCTGTCTGAAATCTCTGTACGTCTTCTTTCTTTTCTTTAAATTGGTACTTTACTGCTACTTGAATTAGTTTAATTTCTCCATGTTCTTACCTTGTCCATGAACTCATTAATGGTAGGACTGGATGGTAACATGAAGTGTTTAAATAATAAGATGGATGATGTCAGGGCTAACTCAAAGTTGCAACACCCACCAGCTACACCCAGTGGCAGAGGTGAGCAGTGAATGGAATTGGCCTAATCTGTTAAATCGCATAGCAAAGGCTGATAATTCCTATATGCTGACGGATTTCTAAGCAAACCCGATATCGGCAGATTCCAAACTAGGTTAAGTAGGTTACATGTAGAGAGCCAAAAACAACTCTACCAAGGATGATAAGTCCTATGTGCTTCATCTATTGGAGATGACCTAACACAGTAACACTCGACTTCAAGTTTGTAGACAAAAACATATCAAGATGAGTGACGTAATATTACACAGATTTAATATATAATTGCATTATTGGCAGTTTTATTAGCCAGATATGAAACAGAAAAGAATATAGAATTAGCTCGCAGAGAACGGGTAAAAGCAAAAGAGAGTCCGACACTGTGTTAATATTTCAGCTCTGCTCTGGCAAACTTTGGTTCTTCTCCATAAGGGTTTCAATCATCTGATGAAGAAAAAACAAAAACACCATAAGTCTCATGAGCATTGTTGGAAAAATAAATAAATGAATACATGAGAAGTAAAGCGAAAACCAAATGATATCAGCCATTTCAGAGGCATTTGAACTGATTGAGATAATAAGAACTTTTTGGGTAATAGTTTTGGACTATACATTAATCCGAACAATCGGTACTCAGCAAAGACAGAAGAAAATGTTACCTTAATGGACTGCTTAACATCGTCGAGCTTATATAGTACCAAATCTGCCTCCGACATCCTTCAACAAATACCATGAGAGCCAGTTACATAGCCATATTGTTAGAGAAAATGATATACTAAATAAACAGATATATTGTGAAGGGTTAACTAAGTGGAAAAAAGGGTAAAGGACTTGTAACCGCAATTCAATTATCTGATACTGCCCGGATAGATGCTTAACAAGAATGCAAGATTATACTGTGTGAATAACAAATAATACCTTCAGACTTGAAAATGGCGATGTAACAAAACCACCACGCATTGAGGTACTTTCTCTCTCCCACGGGTCAGTTGAAAATTTCCGACATCTACCAACTAGTATGAGCTTTGAAGCTTCTGCCACGATAACCTGCATGCCACATTTAAAACTTAAAGCAAATCTCGCAAGACTGTTATCATCTTGGAAGTGGATAGATTTTCTTGGCTCCAGCAAACATATCGAAATCGGTAAGTAGTTTCGAGTTACCTTTCTCAAATACCCTGGATTCGAGATCCCTTGAACCTGTAATTCATCTACAGGTGTTGCTCTTCCACGAGAAATGCTTTCAATTCTAAATGTATGGAGTCCATATGCTGATTGCAAGCAACCTAGCTAGAAGGAATCATTTATCATGAGATCTCATTTAATCGATGTAGAGTATATGTTTTCTTGCTTTGTTATTTTGTGCACGAGTATCAACTCATACTCAGTTCAAAGCACCACAAACCAAGTAGAGCACTTTTGAAAATTACCTTGTTCGATAATAATGCCAATCACTAGAGCAAGAGGAATGCGCTTCTCAACCTTTGCAACTCCCAAAAATGGAAGAAAGAATGGTCTTGTAGCCTTTGCAAAATATAATTCTTAGCATGGAGATGAAATTGGGAATTCTCTAACAGCAATAAAATGAAGTAGCCAGAAAAACTAATACCTTGTAAACTATTTCATTACGTGTAATATATAACCGTCGTGAGGAGAAATCCTTATGCAGCACATATCTTCTGATAGGTATATAGAGAAGCATAATAAGACCAACTCCCCACGCTACAACCAGCAGCAAAGATATTAGTACCCATATAATTGAGTCATACTGTATATAATTTCTCACAAGGTCTTCAAAGGAGGCTTCATAAAGAACCTGCTTGAAATTTCTGCTTCATCATCTTCTAATTCTGATGCAGGACCTTCTGGTAGGAGTTCATTTGACTGAGCATAGCCACGTATATCGATAGCATGACTCGACAACATCAATTCAGTCTTTAACGCAACAATTTAGCCTTCTGCCTTACAAAGAAAATTATAATTCATCACTGCAACTACGACGCTTCTAAAATAGTTCAAGTCTGCAGAGCATTAGTTTAACATGAAGCCATCCACAATTAATTAAGGAGGTTTTGATCATCTTACCAATGCTTATAAACCTAGTTCATCACAATGATGGAGCGGTTTCCATAAGCTACTTTACTACTATGTACATCATTAAGATTAAACTAGACCAGAAGATACTACCGAATACATCAATCTAAGTGTTACGATTACAAAATCAACTAACTAAACGAACATTCTAAAGCGTAAATCAAATGTTTGTGCCCCCATGTAACCTGTTTTCGACAAGTAAGTTTCAATGGATAAAATGGGGT
This sequence comes from Papaver californicum, assembly GCA_023531435.1. Taxonomy (NCBI): domain Eukaryota; kingdom Viridiplantae; phylum Streptophyta; class Magnoliopsida; order Ranunculales; family Papaveraceae; genus Papaver; species Papaver californicum. Next base: position 333,246 of record JAJJMC010021358.1, on the reverse strand, counting down.
CTAAAACCAAGAAATGCTGCTGATTATGTAGTCGCCCACACAATATACATTAGTCTCTAAACCTCATTTGTGTGTTTGTTTCTTGTTAGCTCATTGTTAGACCTTAGAAACAGACAGAACCTCATTACATCAAATATGATTTTTTTTTCTGTACAACTAAGCATTAACTAAAAGAAGATAATCAAAACCGACAATTATATTTCCTTATAGAACATATAATTTCTAAAAAGAACACATTTTTCATAGATTAATTAAACCATCAAGAGAAATAAAATTTTATGAAATAGGAAAAAGGAAAGATGAGATATTTACCTGAGAGTTCTTTAATTCCTTTAAAGGGTTTATTTAAATCATCAGGAATGATTTAGTTGATGAAAAAAACCCTAATTTCAGATTTGTGGTTGTGTTTTGAGATTTTAATTTGCGTTTTACTGTAAGCAAATTCTAAACTTAGCAAACAACAACCAGACAGTCTAGTCATTTCTGATGGTATACTGTATACGATAAACAAACTGCATAATAGACCTTTATTATAGTCTATAGTCGATTGCGTTTGCATTTGTTTAATGGCAACACCTAACCGATAAGGGCTACTACTACATCCACCTAACAGAGTCACAGGCTGACACTGACTACTACTGTTAGCAGCTCCATACACCAAGTAATCGAAGGCCTAAGAGCGTCCACAACGGCACGATCAAATGGGAAGTAAAGATCAAAACTGATCTTTAGTCCGTGTTTTCGAAGCGTAGTGGAACGACTAATTATAATGGGTAGTCGAAATAATCCACTGTAGCTGACTAGAAGTAGTCAAAATTATAGTGGATAGTCGTTATAGTCGAGCGGGCTCGTAGTGTACCGCTTGATGCTAAGCGGCATCACAGGAATTCGTCCAGAGCCAAGCGTTATTCTGGGACAACGCTCAGAAACACGGACGGTAAGTTAGTAGTTCGCCTGATCAAGCGTTATTTTAGGGGTTCGTCTGATGAAACGAAGCTCTAGAATCACGCCCCACATCGAGCGTTACGCTAAGATACCGCTTGGTTCAAGCGTAATGCTAAGGCTCCGCCCAACATAGAGCGTAATGCTAAGGCTCTGCTTGGTTCAAAGTAAATTAAGCATACTAAATTAAGTACACTAATAAGCAAACAGTAAGCTGATGTAGGAGTAATCCAATTAAGTACACTAGACTAATTAATCAAGTACCGTAATTACACTAAATTAAGTATTATAACAGACTAATTAGACTAATTACACTAAATTAAGTACCCTAACTAAACTTAGATGGTTCTGTAATTAAGTGCACTAAATTAAGTACTCTAACTAGACTAATTAATCAAGCTTTAGTAATGTTTTACTATGTTTAACTAGACTAATTAAGACACCAATTTAACCAAGCGGGATGCTAGGAGTCCGTTTGGATTTCTAGGCGGGCTTCTAGGGAAACGCCCGTGTTTTACCGCACACATTTCACTCGCACATATACACAATCGATGAGGCGTAATGCTGGTGCACCGCCTCATTAGGCGTGATTCTGGGATACCGCCCGTCTCTCGAGCGTGATCCTAGGATACTGTCCAATACCAGGCGTTACTTTAGGACTCCGCCCCATTTTGAGCGTTACGCTGGAATACTGTCTCGAGCAAGCGTTATCCTAGGATTTCTCCCGCGTTTCTTAGCGCTACGCTGGAATACCGCTCAACAACAGGTGAATTGTTAAGACACCGCCCGACTATACACGGTTATTCTTGGGCCGGACCAAAGACTAAAATTTTTAGTCTTTGGTCGTTTACTCTGATCGCGCCCCTGTGGACGCTCTAATGAATCCAATTTTGAGGACTCTGCGTTAGAAAAGTGTTAATTTGACTTTTTTATTTTGTCAGATAAATAGTTAACGACTAATAACAGTTTTGCGCTTGCAGAAAATTTCGCTTCTTATTACATAATAATCAAACAATGAAATTGCGATGCATGTTGAACACAAGAAAATGTGAAGTAAATAAGACTTTGTGCCCAATTAACTTTCAAATCATGTTTATGCATAATTTCACAAAAAAAAAATTACCATTTTGCCGACTTTGCCTCTATAGACTTTTAGTGTTTTTTTCCCCTGCTTTCAAAATTTGCCACTGCATGCAATATAAATTTGGTGAATCCATTTCATTGTTAAGTAAATATCAGATGATAATGATCACTTCAATGTTCACTTATAATGGCACAGAAGTTGCAACAAATCAATTTTGATAACAAAAGTTGAAACAATTCGGTAAGTAAAAAAATTAAAACCCAGAAACTAATGGTGATGGTATTTTGCCAATTGCTCCCATCAATTCATTATTATCTTGAGAAAATAGTTCTATTATCCATAAAACTTTAAAAATATGGTGGAAATGGACGGATAAAATATTGCTCCGGGTGAAATGGACAGAAATAATTTTCTAAAAATACTGACTATACTACCCTTTAGGATACCTACCCCCACAAAATCAGTTTCACGCCCACCCTTTGAAAACATCAAAACTTACCTTCTCCATCTTCTCCAAAAACTGAAAAAGCTTATCCCACCTTCTCCACCATCGATATCATCATGAAATCCTCTTCTTCTGCATCAAAAATTTCTTCACCACCACCACCACCACAAACCACATCAAGTCTCCGTTCCATCTACAAGCACCACCAGCAGCACCACCATTACACCAAAAACCCTAGTCAGTTTCATCTACATCAATCAACACCAACACAACTCATCTAGAACATTCTATCACCACCAACAAAAAAACCCTAGTCAATTCTACTCTTAATCACCACCATGAAAAGGGTAATTACTATTTCTTGCTACTAATTTTAAGTTTTCTTTTGATTATTTTTTATGATTGAAATTGGTTTCATCTTCTTCTTAATTTCTCCCTAATCTAATTACATCCTCATTTTAGGGTAATTGTACACATTACTCATTTAAAAGTGGACGAAATTGGAATCATCCATCTAGATTTAATCACATATGGGCAAAGTTTTGAAAATATGAAATTTGTTCATAAATTGGTGTGTATGCTGTGAAATTGGTATGTATGTTGTGAAATTGTGCTGAGTAGATAGTAGTGAATAAGTTTTACTATAAAGTAAACTAGGATGAAATCAGCTTCATCCAGGTTTAATCTGCAGTTTCAGCAGGTTTAATTAGGATGAAATTGGTTTCATCCACTTATTTCTGTTAAGATGGATTTATTTTTGTTTCCTTCATTATAATCTGAAATATGAAACTAAGATGAAACTGATTTCATCATGTTCTAAATTGAGTTGAATTTGGTTTACCCATGTTTAAACTAGGATGAAACTGGTTTCGTTCCTATTTTAGATTGGGTTGAAATTGATTTAATCCTGTTTAAATTGGTTTATTTTTTATATTCATGTTTTTTTGTTTTGATTGCCAATGTTGTTTTACATTCCCATAAACTATTGATTTTGATATCATAATGTAAGCGTTGTTTGGTTCATTGTCTATTCATAAGAGTGTTTGGTGCTCTTTACATAATTCAATCACACAATGCAATTTCACCGGCTTGGTTTTTCCAATCCAGCTGCACTTTCGCATCGCCATCCATCAAAAATGTTTATTTCATTTTGACAAGTGCTTGGATAATAATTAGTTGTACATATAAGCCCTCTTCTGCTTGGCAGTAGGTATGTAATGCTATGCAATCAAAAAGACTACTAATTTTTGTTTTAGCTAAATCAAAAAAATATTTCTCTTTTTTTATGTCTTCTTTGTGGTTGTCGTATGTTTAAACCAGGTTGAAACTGGTTTCATCCGTGTTAGATTGGGTTGATTTTGGTTTACCTAGGTTTACTCTAGGATGAAATTGGTTTCATCCATGTTTAAAATAGGATGAAACTAGTTTCATCCTATTTTAGATTGAGTTGAATTTGGTTTCACCCATGTTTAAACAGGATGAAACTTGTTGATTGGGTTGAAACTAGTTTCATCCTGTTTTATCATAGTTTTAGTTGTCTGATCATGTTTTCTATAAACTGGACTAAAATCCAAAATATCATGTTTCTTATCTTTAATTTAGTAATTTTTTCTTCCATCAACCAGGTTTTATTTGCTTCTGCGATAACCGATATGTTATGACGTTTTCTCTGTACAATCTTACTATTATTTCCTATCATTTTCTAATGTAGGTTCTTGCAAGAAGCTATTATTCTTCATGCAAGAAAAATATTTGGGTTGCAGATTGTTGGATTAATGTAGGTGCAGTAATCTTGGATTAAGGTGGTAGAAGTGACCGACTTTTCTGGATCTTGGTTCACTGCGAATATTGTGAAAAAGATTAATGAGAACAAGTACCATATTGAGTACCTAAATTTGAAGTCAGGAGATGAGACAAATTTCTTGAGAAAAGAACCTGAGGTGAAGTATATCAGGCATATCCCTCCTAGCAATCCAAAGGTCAAAAGTTACAGCTTGCTCTAAAAAGTTGATGCTGAAATCTCGAATAGTTGGTGGTGCGGTGTGATATCCAAAGTTCTTAGTAACTCAAAGTATAATGTCTTCTTCAGGGAAATCTCAAAAGAGTTAGAGTATGACCATTCTCAGTTAAGGCCCCATCAAGATTGGGTTGATTGGAAATAAGTCAGAGCTTCCATGGTATGCTATCTGACAATGCTCTATATTTTAAAATTCTTAGATTCTAAGGTTGTGCATAAGATTTCATTTCTTGGAAACCGTTTCCATTTATCTAAAAGGAAAAAAATTTACCACAAAACAGAACACTTAATTTTTTTTTTGATTTAGCTATCTTGGATCAATCTACAAGCACCTTAGTTGTCTGTTAACTAGACGGAGCGTAGGAAATCAACCTAGAGTTTTTCATCAGTTATTGGCGTGTTTCCACTGTAGATCAAGAAGTTATTCATCAAGAATGATTAGAAGATCTGAAGCAATTATTTGTAATCAAGGAAGTTCTTTGATTGCGGTTATGATACAAGCATTAACACGTAGAGTTATTATGTTAGGGTTACTGAAGATTCTTAACTAAACTAGATGGGGGCGTTTTAGTCCAGTATATAAATATTTATTTTACTAAAAGTTTAAAATTTGGGTCTAACCCCCAATTAAGGATATTAAAAAAGTATCTTTAATATTCTTGGGCATTTAAACAGTATATAATTTTAAAAGTCTTCTACACAAAAATAAAACTATAGATTATACAACCAATTAATTGTATTATCTAGGGGAATACAATTTTGCAGGGGTATACATATAATGTGATGGCATTTTGATTTTAATATGATCTTATAGTTAATTTTAAATCTAGAAAAAAAATCAATTTATTGGTTGAATAACCCTCAATTTCTATTTTATGGGTGTCAAAGACAAGTAAAATTAGATACTTCTCTAATGCCCAAGAATCTGTTAGATACTTTTCTAATATCCTTGACTGGGTATTTCACCCAAAAATTTGTTTTTAACAAGATTAATTATTATAAGGTAGACTAAAATGCCCTTATCCACTTAAATTTTGTCTTTCATATTAACTGAAGATCAATAATATTCGTATCGATTTTTTCACTCACAACCTAAAATATCTTTCAGGCACTCTTCTGATAGTCGTCGATATCTAATTTTACTAAGTACAATTACTACTGAGAAGGATAAAAAAAACTGAATTAAGTCTATGTCGAGTTAATAAAAAAAACATTAAACAATAATTAACAATTCAAATCATAAGAAAAAATATTGGTCACTGAACATAGTATAAAAAGAAAAGAAAAAAAAGTTGACTCTTTAGAAAAGTTCAACAAAATTGACTTCAAGCATGATAACATCTCTGGTGTTCTGGTCCATATTTCTATAAGTGGCTAAGACAATGTGGTCACGACTTCTCTCCGTTAACCAATTAACCTTACGCGGGATGTTAACAAATATGACACTCTGGGTAATGGCCATTGTCTCATACAGGTCACAAAGTGTCTCGAGTTTCCATTATGTCTTTTCAACATTGACATAAAATTGCTTGATATTCTCAAGGGCAAGTTCAACATGTTTAACCAAAATTCTTACCGATTTGTCCATGAACTTCCTTATGATCTCAAGAGCTTCAAGAGGCATGGTGGAAGAGAAAACATCAACTTGAACTTTTGGTGCAATGAGTTGGAAAATATCATAAATTTGTTTGAGAAAAATTTCAATAATTAGATCATAGTTGATAGTAAAACAAGGTCATGGATTTGTGAGTTAAATAAATATATCCAAAATTAGTTAGTAACAACAAATGAAATCTACATCTCTGAATTTCCAAACTTAGTCTAAATATGAGAATGTGATTTAACAAGTTCAAAGATTTATGTGAACACAAATATACCCAACATCAATCTAATTAATATAACCATAAGATTTATTTAGATACATCAAGCAATAACACAGGATGCACCTGGTTACATCCAGTGTTGTTATTATTATTATTTTTGTTTTTCAGTGACAACACATGATGTACCCAGGTGCATCCAGTAATAACACAGATGAAACCAGTTTCATCCTAGTTTAAACATGGGCGAAACCAAATTCAAACCTGTTTATAACATGATAAACCAGTTTCATCCTAGTTTAAACATGGCGAAACCAAATTCAACCATGTCTATAACAGGATCTTAGTTTAAACATGGGAGAAACCAAATTCAACTTAATCTAAAACGGGATGAAACCAGTTTCATCCTGGTTTAAACACTGGGGAAACCAAATTCAACCCAATCTAAAACAGAATGAAACCAATTTCATCCTATTTTAAACATGGGTGAAACAAAACTCAACCTAATCTAAATTTTTGGAGTTGAACCTGAATAATTCAGAAAAATATGCTCAAGCATTTATAACTTAGATAAGAAAATGTTCAAAGATATCAAAAAGGGAATGGTGAGTACAGTATACATCATCTTGGAGTACCATAAGAGTATTCATTTATAATGCTTTCTTAACAAATATTATTTATGCAACATGAAAACATAAAAATTCAATGCAAATTCAATGGCTTCTTTCAAAAATTCAATTCAGTTGCATATAAATATTATCTACGTGTGATCATTCATATGATAGCCTCTTTCAAGTTCAATTGCAAAAGCACAATACATACAAAAGGAATAGATAGGTAGCCACCACTATACTATTGGTCACAGGTAAAACATATAATTTAAATTCTTATGAAGGGGACCTAACACCTACTTTGATCCAGCTATTCAGTATATATGCAGTAAGTTTTGATCTTCATTTGTCTCTCAAGGAATGTCTAATACATGATTAAACTAGTTTCGTCTTAGTTTAAACATGGGTGAAACAAAATTCAACCTAATGTAAAACAGGATGAAATCGTTTTCATACCCGATCTAAAACAAGATGGGTTTCACCTTAGTTTAAAAATGGGTGAAACAAAATTCAACCCAATGTAAGACAGGATGAAAGAGGTTAATTTCATCCTAGTTTAAACATATATACTGATAAGTGTATATTTTACATATTTAGAGTGTCAATTTCATGCACTTATGATGCAGTTTTTAATAGTGGTAAAATAGGTTCGATTCTCGGACTTGTGAAGATTTAATTTCTAGACCTAATTTTTAATAACAGAAAATAAAGAGAATTAAAACAATTTGATTTTAAAATGGATGAAGAAAAACTAGGGCTTAAGATTCCACCATTAACAATTACTTCAGTGAAAGCATCTACAATTCTTATATTCAATTTAATCTAAATATACCAAAGATAGGTTTTTGAAAGAATAATTGTTAAAATCAAGAGCATGAGACATCAAGAGTTTAAAAACCAAGTATGACCCATCAGAAGAAAACACAATTATTTGAGAAAAACCATTTTTTCAATTTTAATTCAAGCAATTAATAATAAAAGAATTGTAGAATAAATATAATTAAAATAGAAGTTACCTCAATTATTGGATGAACGGCTTCCTCATCGCCCCAGTGATGGTGATTAGCTCATTGTAATTGAAACACACTCAAAATAGACTTTCATTTCTCAAAAGGTGCTTACACTGGTGAAAAAAAGAGTAACACAGAAGTTTTGAGACGTATATAAACGTTACAGTGAAGTGATCTCAGTGTTACAGAAGAAATAAAAGGAAACATGAAAGAAGAACAGACCTATACCGCAGTAGAAATAAAACTGCCTTAGCAGCTGAAGATACGACTGAAACAGCGACAGAAAGAATGACAGTTCAGCGACAGTCTTATGTTCTTCAACGTCTTCTTCTTCTTCGCAGCAACAGTTTTCCTGTGACGTGTGTTTATAATATTCTGGTTGTCTAATTCAGTTTGGGTGAATTTTAATTACCCAACTCTCCCAAAATCACGCAACATAAGCCAACAGAAGTTCTTCAAGAAATAAAAAAAAAAATCCCGCCTTAATCGGAATTTTGAAATCAAAAGGGGGGTGACCCCAATCCAAAGTGTGGGTGCCTTGATCACTTCTCCCCGGGTGCCTTTCGTAATTTTTCCGAGTGCCTTTAACAACTTTTTGAGCCGATTTTTCCCAGATTATTCATTTCTCCACAATACCTATAGAAACACAAAAAACCAATAAAAGTATAAAATCGAACACTAACAAAATAGAAAATTGAGCGCAAATTCGACACAAAAATGTGTCTATCAACTTATGTGTTAGATTTATTGTGAGTTATTGTATATTAGGTTTGTTTTTGTTTATTTATCATTTATTAGGTGAGATCATTCAGAAAAAGAGAATCAACACTTAATTATGCAAGAAAAAAAATGCTACAAAGTAAGAAAGGCCAAAGACTAGGTGTAACTCGTCCAAATCCTTAATTTCTTATCATTATCTCGTAGAAGACCAAAATACAAAGCCAACGGTAAAAGAACGAAATCATTCAGACTTCGTATGAAGAAGTTATGGGCAAAACAAGAAATCATCTAAACAGAGTAAAATGGTCATTGTGAGGATAAATACTATTGGAAACCTAGTTGGCGTTGAGGGGGCAACTAGCTCCACCTCATTTACATGTGACCAGGAAATGGAGTTTGAAAAGCGATTAAATGGATTTAATTAGGAAGCTGTTTTACGGACCCTTAAACACGTTAAGGGGAAACCAGGATCATATGTTACTTGACAGTTGACACCACAAGATAGAAGCAGGTGAATTTAAATATATGTTAGCTTCCCTCCACTACCTATTCCCTATCCAAGATATCCGTACCAATGTGGTTAATCTCGGCCGTTACGGCCGAGATAACGCCGCTTTTTAAGGTATCGGCAGAATACCTTGACGATTTCCGAGATTTCGCTGAACGATATTTGAACGCGAATATCGGCCGAATCGCCCGTATCTCGGCCGAGACAAGTCACTGAATCTATGGTAAAATGGGTATTTACTATTCTAATTTAACGGTTTCAGATTGATTGACGAATCCAACGGTCCAAGATCTTCTTTACTTTACCTTTCTCGCCCGTATCTCCATCTTCTTTACTTTTCCTGAATCAGTTTTTGAGAATGCTTTTAATCTTCTCCTGTTTACCAAACAAGTAGGGTTTCAGATTGATTGAGGAAATAATTAGATCAAGATTGACAGGGATTATTCGATGAGAAGACTGATAGACACATTTTTGTGTCTAAATTGCACCTTAATTTCTAGTGAGTTAGTATTCGATTTTGTGTCTATTACGTGTTTCTATGCTTTTGTAGGTACATTAGAAGAATAAAGATTTGTGGAAAAATTGGCTCAAAAAGTGTTCAAAGCACCCGGGAAAATGGATCAAGGCACCCACACTTTGGATTGGGGCACCCTTGGATCGGGATGAGCTGGATCGGACCAACTCAGAGGGTCAACTCGGCCCAGTCAACTCGGTCAAAGTCAGTTGACCAAGTCAAACCTTCATCGGGACAGTTTCATCGGCAGCAAACTTCTGATTTTCAAATCAGATTTTCTTTGCGATTTCAGCGGAAATTGGGAGTTGCCCAATCTAATTCAAGGTTCGTAAAATCGATTAGAAGCTCTAGAAGCCGAAGATAAGGGCCAGAGGAGCATGAATTTGGACGGGAACAGGAATACATCCCTGTTTTGGATTGGCATCAAATTCTCGTCAAACTACCGAGTTATAATGGGATTAGAACATCTTAGAAGACTCCAAAGGCCTATATAAAGAGTTTACAAGCTTCAGAAATAAGGTACGCAGCTCCAGGATCAAGTTTTCTATTTTCCGGCTAACTCCATCAACGCTGCTACACCGGCCGTCACCGGTGTTCATCCTCACCTTCACCGAAGAAGACAGCTCACCCACACTTTTATCTGTTGCAAAATTTGAAATCTCTGTTGCTATTTCTCACTGTTATATTCTTGGTTGAATTGGGTTGTAACAGTTGGAACTGATTCTGTAACGTGTGTTCTGCGTTACTGTTTAGCTGTTACAGCGTTAATCAATCTTGTAATCTTTCTTTTGAGCAATGAAATCAACTTTTGAGCAAGTTTTCTTCACCATGGGCTAAGTCTAATTACTGGGATGATGGATAAGGTAATTTTCTCAATTTTATGTGATTTAATTATTTTCTAATAATTTTTTATAATTCTTTTATTATTAAAATTGCATAGTTTTGAATAGTAAAAACGCTTTTCTTTCAACAGTTGTGCTTTTGCTTGATGGATTATGCTTAGTTAATTAATTTTGATAGTCCATGCTTGTGATTTACCTCTGTTTGTTAGCATAACAAAACCAACTTTGGCAATTATTTGTGCTTTAATTAATTTAAAAAGAATTATCTGATTAATCACATAGGTTGTTAGATTTACCTGATTCCTGATTCCTGGTACGTTTAAAATTATTTAAAAATCATATTTAGGTTATTTAGTTTTTTTTCTTACTCCTGGAATTTTTTAGAATTAGTTTAAATCATTATTTTCTAAAATCATTACCTTCACAAGTTCGAGTAACGAACTCTTTATTTACCACTTCTAAAATTAAATCAAAGACCGATTTCCACATAGCTATGTACCTTCATCAAGATCAACAGGTAAAGTTCTGGTTTTAATTTGATTGTAGTTTTTGGATTTTAATGAGATTTTGATCAGGGAGTTTTGTTTATTTAAGGCCTCGATTTCTTCAAATGTTTGAGTTTCTTTATGTTTCACTAATTTTTCATGAGAAATTCTATATACATTCTTTAAAATGAATTGTGCTATAATGTTCTTATCATGAAAGACTGAAGGATCCTCCATTGTGTAGTTCACTTAGGATGTATGTTTAGAGGAACAACATGGGACTCCATGTATCCATGGATAGGTGGATTCACATGGCTTCAATCACTGTGGGACTCCATCATTAGATTTAGTCCCTGCATTAGTACTGAGTTTTATGACTTTCCTTTTGCTTGTTGGAGGTTCTTTAGACTCCTCTCCATCAGTGCAAGGAGAGCATCTTTGGTATTTGGTGGATTCCTCGAATTTAAAATGACTACTACTGTATTACCTTATGCTAACACGGATATTTTGTGATGTTAGTTTAAAAATATTCTGCTAAAATGTTACACAAGGAAAAGAATGCAGTTTCAGAGTTAGTGTATTTGTTCAGACGCTTAGGCTTGGGTTTCTTTGGTCATAATTTGACTTAGTTCTCATTGAGCATACATAGTAAGCCAAAGGACTTGAGTGTACACAACTGCAACTATGAACGCCCACAACCCTTAATTACTAAAAGTCTAAGACTAATGTGAAAATTAGTCTTTTCTTACGTTTGCAACTCAACGACACCACAGATTCTAATGCAACCTTAAATTCTCATCTCTACATTTTCATTCAGTCAGTGCGCTCTGTGTGTAGCAAAACTCCTCATGCTGGCTATTATGTTTATATGCCTGCTTAGGTATTTCTATATGAATGTCTTTTAACTATTTAAAATGTAGGAGGGATCTATTTGTTATCATCTTAACACCTAATGCAAATATCAGGTTACAGAGTTTTAGTCTTGTTAGTGTCTCAGCTATTGTCCTAATGCAAATGTGCAATCCAATTTGGCTCTTAATATGGATCAAATGTACTAGCTACTAGCTACCAGACATGTAGTGACGAATATATCAGTGACTGTTGCTCGAGGATTTAATATTTAAATTTTCAGCAAGGTGTTTATAGGCTTCTGACCCTTCGTGTCCTGATGTTGATGTTAGTTGTTAAATCATTGGAGGACGTCATCATGTATGTATATGCTGATGTTGATGTCAACTGTATTCTTTGTTTCTAAGTTTAATAAATGAAGTAAATATCATCAATAATTGCTTTTCTTATAAGGAGTGACTCTCTTGCAACATGTAGTGGTTGTCGTTTGAATGATCATTTGTTGAAATACCCATACAAGAGACATCAACTTTTCTTAGTTCAGGAATTTACTCGATGAAGTTTTATTTAGTTCATCAGTTCTTTTTTCATACTTTGGAAGAATTTGGACATGTTACTCTAGTTGATGACGCAGCAGTAGTGTTTAGGGGACACTGTGTTAGTTCCACTCTGGACCTGTCAGATATAGTTTATTAACAATGCAAAATAGAACACAGACTCTGTTTCCTGTACTGTTCCACTTAGTTTATCTCTTAGTTCCACTCTGTACATTGTGTATGCACTTGCACAGAACACAGACTCTGTTTCATGTACTGTCCCTTAACAATGCAAAATAGATACTGAAGTTTGTATGTAGTTTTAATCTGTTTCCTGTAATGTATGCAATAGCTCTAACATTTACATGTATATAAAATTTGTATGTAGTTTTAAAATTTTTGTTTATGTATTATATTTGCAATAGCTCTAACATTTATATGTATATAAAATTTGGATATAAGTTTTGGAAGTTATTCCGAGATTTCACCGATAATCTCCCTAAAATATCGTTATCAAGGTGTCAAAGTCCCGACCGTGATGAGACCGAGATATGAGATTAACTACATTGATCCGGAGTATAAAAAGATAAAACAAATTGGGTCCGGCTGGAATAAGAGAGAGAGCACTCTCTGATATTGTTGGTAACGTATTTGGGAAACCTGGAATTTACTACAACATGGTGCATCTAAGATGGATGTACTAATTAGTGTTTAAGAAGGGATGCTACTCCATACGGGTCCCACCGAAGTCGAGTCAATAAGAAATAATATTCATTTTATTAGGGTACCCCCTTTTACACCGTAGCGGAAACACTTATTTTCTCAGCCAACAAATTCTGAACTTGGCAGACAATTCAGGTGAATAAAGTCGGTCAAGTATTTTGGATAAAGATTAAATATATGGGAGTCCTTATCTAAAGATTGCATGCGAAGTAAAGGCGGTGGATTTTCACTATTATGTTTTGGATCTAGTAAGGTATTTAGAGGCTATGAGGGCAACTGTAACGGTGTGACTACCCTATCGACTAAAAACCAAATTTTGTTTGGTCTTTGGTTTAAAAACCACAGCGGTAGGGGAGCAAATTTTATTCGCACGCTCTTCTTGGTAGCCGTAAGATATAGGGCGTCTTCTTAATGGGCCGTATATAACACGGACGGTTAGTAACTTATGTTGTATTGTCGTTCACTAAGAAGAGCGCGGAACCATATGCTCATCCCAATGAGCACCAAATATAACGCGTACAGTTAACAATACGTATGATTGAGCGTCTACTAGGGTGGCCGTATTACGAGAGACGGCTTCATAGAAGGTCGTAATAATTGTTGCGTCTAGTTGGGTGGCCGTATCACGAGATACGCTGTCGATGAAAGACGTTTATCTCTGAAACGACCACCCAGTTGACCGTTTTAATGTTTTGGCAGTTGCTCTACGTGACCGTATACAACTTGGCAGTGCACCTAAGTGACCGTATGGAACAACGGCCAGTTAGGAGACCGATTCTCCATGGAGCGGCTCACTAAGGAACCGTGCGACAGAGGGGCGGCTTCGTAATTGACCGTGTACAGTAATTGTTTTGGGAGTTGCTCTAAGTGACCATATATAACTTGGAAGTGCACCTAAGTGATCCTATGGATTCACGGCTATCTAGGAGACCGATTCTCCAATGGAACGGCTCACTAAGGGACCGTGTGACACAGGGGCGGCTTGGTAATTGACCGTATGGTAGAGTTTCAGTATTTATAGTTATGTTTGGGAAGGCTATGAGCATTTTCTTCTCTACTTAATTTACAGAAGAACGGCCGCAGGAAAAGAAGAACACGGTTAATCCTTCACCCACTCAATCAAAGGTAAAAGCTTTCTTCCACACTGTCCTCTATCTTTTTGTGATTGCTATTGATTCTTGAGAATGAAAAATGATGAAATTGATGAAACTGTGATTGCCGCCGTAGAAACCCATTTATGAAATTGATGAAACTATGATCTTATTTCGAAATGTTAAGATAATCTTTAAAATTTTGTGCTTAAGAGGAAAAATCAGAGCTATTTATTGATTGGTTAATTCTTCTGTACATTTTCTTTTTCGTGCAATTTTAGTAATTTATGTTCAAATGCCCTAAGATTTCTTGGAGGTAACAACTCTGTCAATCTCTCTCAAATTGTCATATATTGTTCAATTTGAGTCACATAGCCATCTTTCTGGCCTCTTTTGTACTGCACATTGCACGCATGTAAGCAAATCGAGTTTGGGTTTTAAGTTTTCATGAGGTTTTGTTGAGAAAATGGTTTGGAACTTATTGATTAGCTTAGAAATATGGGGTTCAATGAATCCGGATGTTTTGAGTAAAGTTAAGAAAATATAATTTTGAAAATAGAACTTATTGTTAGAGTTGTCTGTGGTTTTGCATTTTATTTTTCAGTTATATATGGTACCAGAAAATAGAATTTGGAAAATCAATCCTCCAAATGTTCGAAATCCATTTAGTGGATTTAGGTTCAGTACTTTTTAGTTTTGGTTCAGCTATTGCATTCGTTATAAGCTTTTGTTATGTTAAGGAAAAATATGGATTAATATTATTTTTCCCTTGTGTTGACAATTTTTTTGAAATAGATGTTGAGGAAAGTTGCATCTCGATTTGTTGGTGGGAAAAAATGGAACAAAAAAGCAACCACATCGGAGGACCCAGTAGTAGATCAGGTGCCGGAAGGAATGAACGATAATGTTGGCCTGGTAATGGTGGAAGATGACGCCCACGCTTCCTGTAATATGAGTCTCAGGGCAGACCCAAAGACCAAGTACATGCATCGCGGGTCTATAAAATCGGTCCAACAACATTATCTTGTTATATCTGAGCACTGCACTAGAGATGTTATTATTATCGAAAAGGCAGGATGGACGCGATATTTGACAATGGAGTTTGGCGATTCATCACATGCAATGATAGACTACATCGTCGAGCGTTTCTGGGAAACCACAAACGCCTTCCACTTTCCGTTTGGTGAAATGGGGATTACACCTTTGGAATGGATGATGCTGACCGGGATTAGTATTTGTGTTGGAGGGGCCATTCCATATGACAACATCAAATATTCCTTTGAATATGTACAAGAACATCCCGGATCTGCTATACAATGAAGGCTGTAGTATAGCAGGACAATCCCCGAAATGGATTTCAGATTCCATGACACTGTCCTTTTTGGCCTCATACTTTAAAAAGGAGAAGTTGGTAGAGGCGAAAGGCGATGACAAACTTACAACACAAATTGCCCGATCCTTCTGGATGTATGTTCTGGGTCAATTTTTCTTCTCAAATGCAAAGAACTACATCGATGCCGGTTGGTTAGCTGCTTTTGATGATATAGATAAAGTTGGCACTTATGACTGGGGTGGTGCCGGTTTTTCCAAACTCTTGAGCACACTTGGCGCAGCCGGTAGGGGAACAAAGTCACTAACCGGATCGTGCCAGATATTGGAGGTAAATAACTTTCCTTGCAATATTATTTAAATGGGTATTTAGTGGTAACTTATTATTTTTATTGTTTTCTTGAAATTGAAGTTCTGGGGGTATGAGTATCTGGGCATACTTCGACCTCATATCCCATCCTTTGAGACAGAAATGATGTGGCCAAGATGTTCGGGTTGGAAGAGTTCACGAATAAAGAAAAATGATATTCTCCGTGCAAAGGCTCTTCTAAACGAATTGACGGCCGACGATGTAACATGGGCCCCGTGGGCTACCTGCATTACAGCAAAAATCACATCAAACATCGAGAATGAAATATTCCGAAGAGCGTTGCAGGTCACGGATAGGCGCATTGTATTTAGTTGGCTTGGCACTGTGAGTTTACAATTTATGTTTTTAGTTGTGATTATTTATTCATTTCCTATTTTATTTTACTGGTATATGGGTCATAATTATTAACTATAAA
The DNA here is from genome assembly GCA_023531435.1 of Papaver californicum. Lineage (NCBI taxonomy): Eukaryota > Viridiplantae > Streptophyta > Magnoliopsida > Ranunculales > Papaveraceae > Papaver > Papaver californicum. Next base: position 316,935 of record JAJJMC010021358.1, on the reverse strand, counting down.
CAGTATAACGTTTACCTCGGAGAGCGGTTATGGGCCCAAATCATTGGTGGATGGAGAATTCCACCTTACCCCCTGGGGCGTGTTAACAACATCAAATTGCCCGAAGCTACGAAGATAATGAAAAACATTAACATCCAAATATCTGAATATCTTGGAGACCCAGTTTCGTATGACGTGTATTTGGAGTATTGGCGACGAGTAACCAACTTCAAAAAATTTTGCACCAAAGTCGACTGGGAGGTGGAAACGTACAACATTGTGGGTGAGCGTGTTAGAAAATCAATCGACTTTGCCGATGAGCATGTAGCCCTACCACCCCAAGATAATTGGTCATACGTAAGTATATTTTAAATCTTTTTTTTCTAATTCGTAACATAATTATTGTTGACAGGGTAACGTTTATATTATGTGTTACAGGGCGAAGCTTATACACTTGCGCAAAATTTTTCCGACTTTACCCATCAATTCCGCAAGTTTCATTTGGAAGAGGTCCGTGATTACCAGAAACTAACCACCAGTTTGCAGCAACAGCTAGCATATTCCATGTCCCACCAACCACGGCTAGGTTTTGGGTCTTTTTCAGCAACGGTGCCACCACAAATATGGAATACCGGGGGGGGCTAGTTCATCGTCAAATTTGTCTCCGTTTATGCCAACTCAGCAATCTCGTGGGGACGAAAATGAGAGTGGATAATTTCCATCTTTTATTGTTTTGTAATTTTAAACTAATATTTGTCTGTATCTATCATTTAACGTTTCTGTTCACGTGAGTTTTCAGGATATCTTTCTAGCTTACGTTTGCCAACAATGTGAAAAAAATTAGTTATATAACAATTGACTCTGTCACCGTAGTAATTCACTAAAATATAAATCTATCACCAAATTCAAATTTGTTACCGTTTTCTAACCGTTATTAATTATTACCGTTGAACAACAATTCCACTTCTATGGTGTAATGTATACACCTATAAATACATGAGCTTATTCCTTTCATCCTCATTCCAAATCCACCTCTTTAACATTTTAGTAGAAATCTTTAACATTTTAGTAGAAATTTGTAACTTTGTGTTTTCATTTAATGGCGGGTTACGAAAATTTTAGACTTAATGCAGAGAATTTTACATTAGAGGAAGATTTAACTCTATGTCGCAACATAGTATTGCATTATCCAGCAAGGGGGCATGAACGTGGGATGAATGGTACAATGAGCATGCAATGGTTAGAAGATAGACATGCGAAACCGGTAATCCCAACAACAGGAACAGAGCCGGGCTTTTTTGTCGATATGTGCAAATCACAAAGGAAGTGTTAGAATTTTCTTCTTTAACTGCTAAGGTGAATGAATTTCGTCTTTACTCTGAAACTGATGATGCAATTATTTCAAAAACTCTTGAGGAATGGTTAAGATGGAAACGTTCAGATTTCAGGTACCAACCTCATTTCGAGATCTTAAGGGTGATGGAAGAATTCAATCCCTTCGTGTTGATTTTTCTCCCAAGTAGTGAACATCGTCGTCCACGCCGTCCTACAAGCCAAGTCTTAAGGTTTCATAACAGGTTTTCTTAGAGAAGTATGGTTTCCTCTTTGTGAAAAAGATTAAATTTCCCTTAGTTGGTTCCTTAATTATTACTATCTGTAGTCTATTCTGTGGCAGAGTCTTAATTAATTAATTGTATTGTCACTTCAACCGTAACTTGTGATGAATACCAATAATTCCACCTACATGACTTGTCATTTTTTTCTTTCTATCTATAGTCTATTCTGTGGCAGAGTCTTAATTAATTAATTATATTGTCACTTCAACCGTAACTTGTGATGAATATCAATAATTCCACTAACATGACTTGTCATTTTTTTCTTTCTATCTATAGTCTATTCTGTGGCAGAGTCTTAATTAATTAATTGTATTGTCACTTCAACCGTAACTTGTGATGAATATCAATAATTCCACTTACATGACTTGTCATTTTTTTCTTTCTATCTATAGTCTATTCTGTGGCAGAGTCTTAATTAATTAATTGTATTGTCACTTCAACCGTAACTTGTGATGAATCTCAATAATTCCACTTACATGACCTGTCATTTTTTCCTTTTTAGCTATAGTCTATTCTGTGCCAGAGTCTTAATTAATTAATTGTATTGTCACTTCAACCGTAACTTGAGATGAATGTCAATAATTGCACTTACATGACCTGTCATTTTTTCCTTTTTAGCTATACTCTATTCTGGAGTCTTAATTAATTAATTGCAGGCTTGTATTTACAACTATAAAATGAACACATATATTCTACAATGCAAACCAACCCCAAACTACTTAACTTGCGAAAACTAGAAACATCCCAAAACTACAAACCTTCACAACTAATGGCAGGCAACCAAAACTTCAATATGTATGGTGCATCTTCTTCTTCCCCTTCTTATATTCCTAATGATCAGTTAACCCTATATTCCTCGTCTGAAGATGAATTTACTCGCAAATCAGACTCATCAGATGAAGAATCAATGGCTCTAAGGCAAAATGACCAAGCAATCAATTTAGGGTTGATAGCTTCATATATAGACTGGCCACATACCCGAATCGAAATTCAAAGAGATCGCAAGGCATCTATGGAGAGATTACTTTTCCAGGAACCCTCGTTTTCCTCCCAATGTTTTCCGCAGGAGATTTAGAATGCGAAGACAATTGTTTAACCGCATATTGAGGGATGTGGTAGCAATAACTCGTATTTCGTTCAAAAAAGGGATGTGAACGGCCGCCTGGGGTTAACCCCACACGTGAAGATTACGGCTGCAATTCGCATGTTGGCGTATGGATGCGCAACGGATACAATAGATGAATACTTACGCATCGGGGAAAGCACTGTACTGCAAGCAACACGGAAATTTTGTTTGACTATTGTCAGGTTATATGAGGAGGAATATTTGCGGAACCCCGCCCCTGCAGATGTTCAACTGTTGCTTGAGCAGAACAAGGCAAGGGGATTTCTTGGGATGCTCGGCAGTATAGATTGTATGCATTGGAAATGGGATCGATGCCCATCTGCTGAATCAGGGGCTTACAAATCATACAAAGGCGATGAAAGTATTATTTTAGAGGCAGTGGTTTCACAGGATCTATGGTTTTGGCATGCATTTTTTGGTATGCCTGGTTCAAACAACGATATCAATGTCTTGAACCGTTCTTATATTTTTAAAAACGTTATCGAAGGGAAGACACCACCAGTGAACTTCGAGGTGAATGGGAACCATTATGATATGGGATACTATCTTGGTGATGGGATATACCCTAAGATAGCAACCATTATCATATCGATCAAGCATCCAGATTCACAAAAAAAATGCAAATTCTCTTCTATGCAAGAGGCTTGCCGAAAAGATGTGGAGCGAGGCTTTGGGGTATTGCAAAACCAATTTGCAATCGTTAAACAACCTGCAAGAATGTGGAATTTCGACACACTTGCATATATAATGAAAACGGTTATTATACTCCACAATATGATTGTGGAGGATGAACATATACCCGGGGATTGGCCACATGAATATGACCAAGGCCGCAACCATGCACCAGTTACTATTTCACGTCATCGAACTGCTCAACTATCAAGGATGTCACAACACCACCGCCGACTTGCAGTATATAGCAAAGAAAAACACATTCAATTATGAAATGACTTGATCGAACATATATGGTCTGATTTCGGTGATGTATGAAAGTTAAATGCCGATAAGTATTGTGGGTATATCTAATGTGAACCCTCCGGAGACACCACTCATGTGAAATCGAGTTATCTTAAATTGTACTGCTTTTTCAGTGGTAATAAATGACTTACTTGGTGTTTCATGACTCAAAAGTTAAAGTTTTCATTAATTAAAAGGAAAATTACAAGCCCAGATTAATACTGCTTTAGGTAATACGAGATTCTCTTCTTCTCTGTAAAATCTCTTGTTTCCTAATTTCAATCCACTCTTTTGTTGCGGCATCTAATAGAGAGACGTCCGTCATCATTATTCGATACTCCTCTTTCACTAAGCGATATTCCTTCATTGATGCAAACTCGGCATCTCTCTGATCAATCTTCCTTTTAGCATTTTCGTTATAACTGTTGTTGAAGTTTTTTTGGTTGTTAATAATTATATCCAAAGCTTCTGCTTGGGCACTAGATTTTGCTCTCCCCGTTTGCTTTAGGCTTTTTGACTCTTTTTTTCCCATTGGTCGTGGATACGTGTTAGGTATATCTCTTATATCTTCGTTTCCGCTCCATTGGGCTTGGCTAGATGAAGGTCTTTTCGGGTTATCATCGCTACTACCAGAATATTCTTCGGCTTGGGATGAATCGAAAACAGCGGTTGATCGCCGTGAATATTTTATGTTCTCTAACATAATTGCGTAACACTCTTCATGCTTAAATGGTTTACCTCCATTAGCTTCCTTGAACAACCTCCTTATTTCTTGAACCTGTGTATCGTTGTTTACAAAAATACTTAGTGCATCACATATAATTCAAAACTCGACTAAGGGTGCTTAAAAATTAAGTGTTGCCTTACCTTTGTATCAGGGCCCCATCCAGTGTGGTGCTGACGTTCCACTTCTGCCTCCTTTGCAGAGTATAGAGCCACATCTTTACTTATTCCCTGAAATCGTTTTTGAATGGAGGTCCAACTACGATCATCCATTGAAGGTATAACTTCTTTCATTATATCTTTGATGCAAGACCATAATTTGTCTTCTGATTGATCGGTACCAACAGTAGAATCTTGAGATACTGATAAATGAATTCTACACATGGCTACATCTTCATTTGTACTAAAATTTGGACCTCTGGGTCTTGGTGCCATTTCGAAATTAATAATACTGAACAAAAACTAATTGGACAGAATAAAAATGGAAAATCAGATCAACAAATTATTGGAAAATAATGACGAATAATAGGAATAGGAATGAAATATGAAAAGATGGGGTAAATGAAACAGAACAAGTAAACCAACTATTTTTTTTTATATACATCAGTTTACTAGACGTTGTAAAATTTTCTCAACGGTAAAATTTTCTCAACGGTTCTCAGAATCGCAGGCGGCTCACTAACGGACCGTTTGGAATCCATACGGTTTCCTAACGAACCGTATGAACAGCTGCTCCAACGGTAACAAATTTGAACCCCGCGGCCAGTTAGGAGACTGTGCAATATATATGAATGGCGGCTAGTTAGGAGACCGTATGGATGTATCACGGCTAGCTAGGAGACCGTATGCTTGTATTACGGTTTCCAGGAAGGCCGTATGAGGCGGCTCCCTAAATAAACGTATACATCCCATACGGTTTGCAAGAAGAAGGTATATGGGTGGGAGTTCTTCTATCATACCGTATGTTTTGGACGGTATTCTATACAAGCACGGAAGTGTGAAGCGTCAAGCCAGAACACCGTGTAGTGAAGCGCTACTGTAATGTTTCGTACCTTCAAGGGGCGTTGTTGCAGCTAACCGTATTATGAGGCGTATACTTAGCTGAGCGCAGTACCCGACGTTTCTCTAGGGATACTTCTGATATAAATACGCTCCTCTAGCTGAACGTATTCGGCATACACTATCTCACATGCCCGTGCGAGTATACTTAGAATTCGGAGACAATTCACTCCGATATTGTAGCAAATCTGGAGTAAAACACAAATATGTTCTCCCGTTACGGCTGCAAACTGGCGAGTAAAGAGAAAATTTTCTCTTCTCTCTTTACTCTACTCGCCCGTTGCAGTTGCTCTAAAGAGGAGGTAAAATCCAAAGAAAAAAACAAATTTTTTAATTTAATTTTTTTCTAGCTAACAAATAGAAACAAAAAGAATTGAAAAGTTTTTCTCCTAATTTTATTTGTGAGCTTTTATTTTTAATTTTATTCTAATATTTATTTTCATTTATTTTTTTAAATACTTTTAGCTGTATCTAGTTAATTTTCTTTTTGATTAGGGATGATCTTAAAATCCTGAATAGTGATATTTTAATCTTTTAAATCAAGTTTGTTTTCAAGTTTTATTTTTATTGTTGATTATCTCTATTATTTTATCGTCTAAGAATACTAATGGGTTATTTAAACTGATCAATTAAATCAACCAATCAATATTTATTCTACTAGTTTTCAGTTGTGTGATACGTGTAATTGTCATTCAACTATTTACAAAAGTAATACATCGCAAGAACTGACAGAGGGATTCTATTAAGTAATTGTGTATAGAGATAATACTAGTAAGCAGGCCGAGCCTATGAGTCTGATGCTAGGATCGACCTAATTCACAAAGTGTAAAGCATACAATTAATTTACACATCGAGAGCTTATTTTTGATGGGTTAGTTGGATATAATCTGGTAATCGAGCACTTCTGTATCCAGTGAAATAAGGAAGGATTAAATTCCAGTTCAGTGACGGCGAATGATTCCTTTGTCCTCTATCTTCTTATTATATTAAATCAATCTTTAATATTTCGTTTATTATTTACTTCGTTTTAAATCTAAAACCCCCTTTTTTGGTTACTTCATAACAACTAGAAACTCACTATTCTTCGTGGGAACGAACTCCTTGCCATTATACTACTAGTTAATTTTGTGGAAAGAAGTAAATTATTTTTTTGTGTAAACGACGCGCATCATATACCCAATCTAAAAAAATTTCACCCACATCAATCATAAGAAATTCAACATATCAATTATAAGAAATTCAACTTTCAATCATAAGAAATCAGAGATAAAATCACTTAGTTACATCTTAGAGAAAAATCACTTAGTTACATCCGGTTATATGAAAACAAAATCAACCAATTCACCGATCAATGCATGTCAATCTAAAAATAAAAATCAAAAGGAGATTTAGGGTTTTGAAACTTAAGAGTTTCAGGATTATCAAGAGTTATTTTGTGAAATTAATTGATTCAAATCCTAATTAGGAATTTAGAAATCATTAATGGTGGAGGAGTTTATATTTGTGGTAGTTGTTGTTGATGTCGTTTGATGGTGGAAACTATGGAGAAATAGAGGTGGTGGTAGTTGCTAATAATGGTGGAGATGTTGAGAAAGATGATGATGGAGGCGGTGGAGAAAGAAAAATGGTGGTAGTTACTGATGATGGTGGAGATGGTGGAGACGGTAGTCGGTAGAGAAAGGAGGAGATTTACGGCCTGTTTGGATGGTGGGAAGGGAATCCCATTCCTAGAAATCATATTCCCTGGAGAGGGAGAATCCTAAGCCCACTATCCCCATGGGTTTTATATTCCCTTACTTTTTGGGAATCATATTCCTATTTCCAAACATGGGAATGAAATTATATTCCTAGAAAAGTGATTCCATTCCCTCCAACCAAACACGTTGTTAAATGGGTTCGAAATAAAATGTGATAGAAATGAACCAATTTCATATAGGTTAAGGGGTATCTTTGTTAGTTTTAGATTTTATTGATTTCGGTCAAATTCACCCAATCCGATACGTCAAATTCACCCAATCCGATACTTTAACCGTCCATTAGAACTAGCTTTTAAGTTTTTCCGGACATATAACCCATTTTAAAAAAAAATCCATTTATGAAATGCTTTTTCGGACGGCCGGCTTCCCCCACCGTGCAGGCAGTTCTCTAATATAGCTTTTTGCAAACATAAAATAGGTCATTATAACTTTTGTAGTAATTGTTAAAGAATTGATAACACATTTTAAGGATCGAATCACAGCATAATCCACGTCGTATCTTCCAATATTCCCATTTAGGATCGTAACGAAATAAAATCGGCAAGTTAAACGAATGCCTACAAATGATTTCGCGCATGACCACAATCCCTGGGTTGCAATTACCGCATTGCTCACGCCACCACCAAAGGTTATAGAATTATTTCCTTTTGTGATGTTTGTATTTTGTAGCTGCAGCAAGCAATCAGTAGCTATGGTGGTAGAAACCATTGATGCTAACATACTCATTAGTACGGCAATACTTATAACAACCATTTTCATCTCCGTTTGATTGAAAATAATTTGATGCTAGTTATCTAAAGAACCCTATTTTTGAGCATACCCAAAATTTATTAGGCATATTGAATAATACCAAAATATGGTCACTTGGTAATATAACCAAAAACCCCTTCTTCTTATATTTGTGTTAGTGGCAAAACTGTTCGTATCCTATATATTTTAATTAATCTTTTTAGTTTTTTTTATTTAAATAAATTTGTTTTAAATTGAAAATATGCAATTAATTGGTTGTATAATTTATAGTTTCTTTTTTTATGGGTATAAAAGATTTTTAAAATATGATACTGTTTTAATATCCATATTCCAATAAGATACTTTCCAAATATCCAATTTGGATATTTTTTTCAAAGATTTGAAAATTAATGTATTAATATATCCTCTGCTCTTTTTGAATTGATTCGATCTTGTAATATGGTAGTGATGGATCACAAGTTCGCAACAGTATATTAGTTAATTAGGGAAGTGAGTAGTGAGTTAATGTTTGACTGGTATATTGAATTTGGTGAATATTTTGCTTGTGAACAACCACCGAAGATGAATGAATCGGTTATAGTATCTGATTCAGCTGGGTTTATATATAAAGAAAAGATGGTTAGAAAGATTACCACAGAGACAAATGAATATGATGAAGAAAATTAATTTACTAATATACCTTCACTAAATAGTTAGGTAGCACACATCTCCCTCGTGCATATGTCTCATGTTTACTAGAGATATCTCATGCCAACTACAATCCATACATACTAGCTCCCTGGTTGGGCAAAACTGAATTTATGCCAAAATGAAAACAAGATAAATTAGATATTGCGTGCCAACTACAATCCATACGTACTACAATTATATTATCTGGTTTGTCGGTGTTTTTCAATAAGAATTTTCGATACATTCACCTATTTTAGCAGTAGATGCTTGTACCCAACCTTACTAGATAGTGATGGTGTATTTATTAGGATTTAAACTAGGACGAATCTTGGTGCATCATGTTTTGAATTAGAAAGAACCACGATTTATCTAGAATGGAACAAGTTTTGGCTAGAATGAAACTAGTTTTGATTTAAACTAGTTTCATCTGACAATATTCTAATAAAATCAAACAACCATCTATACGCCATATTCCTTCCTAAATTAAACTATGATGAAATTGGTTTCATTCTGCATATTTTGAAAAGAAAAAAATATTTTCTTCACGACGTATCTGGTTCATCCTGCCTATTCTAACAAAGAAGCATATTGTCGTCAGGATGTATCTGGTTTCATCCTGCATATTACATATTTACTTATTTTTATGTTGAAACTGGTTGCATCCTAGCTCCTTTTTGTAAAAATAAATAAAAAAATCTTAGTTTAAGTCAGGATGAATCCAGTTTCATCCTAGCCATTTTTCGAATAATTTTTTCTATTTTAGTTTAAGCCAGGATGCAACCAGTTTCATCCTAGCTATTTTTTTCAAAAAAAAATACTTTCGAGTTTACTATTAACAATGGATCTGTTTTTGTAAATAATTTAAAACTCTTTCCAAAAATATAAGTTTTATTAAAATTTGATATATATTTTGGAAGTTATAAATTTTTTTATAGTTTGTTTTAAATAGGAGAGAGAAAGGATAAAAAGAAGAAAACAAAAAGATAGGATATAATTGTCTAGGTATTTTAGTGTTTATTTCACCCATCCATAATGTTCATATGTCTATTACAACCATATTTTAGGAATATTTGGGCAATAGACCCATTTTCTCTTAAAAATGTTGAATTTTTTTTTTTATAAAAGTAATTAAAAAATTATAAAAAATAATTAAAAATTAAATGAAAAATTAAAATTAAATAAGTAATAATAAAAAATAGACTTATATAGAATAACTATGTAATTTATCTATCATATGACACTTCTTATAAACCCACCCTAAATAGGATTATAATCTTGTATGTCCAATAAAACATTCATGTATGCCCAAAAACAGGTTTCTATCTAAATTAAAAGGAGGAAGAAAGGTGCTTTGGAGTTTAGACAATTTGAGTGTATTGGAAAGACAAAAGATGTGGTTTTTATAGAGTTGTGAAGAGATACAATATTAATTTTGCAATGAAAACTTTCATAAATTTGAAAAAACCTAAATATAAAGGTGTAAAATAGACCGACACAGTTAACATAGCCCATTAAAAGGCGAGCCCAACGTTGTAGACACCCAATTTCGTTTATAAATTGGAACCGTACTTCCGCAAAATTGTATCAAGAATAGCTTAAGCATTAAACCGATTGGATGCCAAAGAATGAGTACCATACGGACCCTGTTCAGTAGAATTAAAACATGTCCACCAGGTTGTCCACCAGGTCTAATACTTTAGCCTACCAATTATTCCCCAATAATCCATTAGGAAAGTAGGACGTCCACCCAAATGCAGGAGTCTCAGTAAGACCCCAATCACGTCCACTTAGTCCGAGTGTTAAAGCAAATGGTAACCCACCAATCAATAGGACGTTCATCCCAGTTGGAGTGTCGACACCTTTTGTAACTCCCAAGTCTTTCTATCGAACTAAAATCTTGGATTAAATGAAATGTTTTTCAATTTTAGTAAAAGAAATTAAAATGATTTTGAGGATTTTTATATATTGGAAATAATATTGTTTTATTTGGTTAGAATATTTAGGTTTTTAATACGAATCGTCGGATCTAAATCATTAAATCCTAAGGTAATAGTTGATGGAAAAAATCTATAAATAGGTGCTAATCTTTGAGTTTGGGAAGGAAAAAATTTAGAGAAGAAAGAATAAGGGAAAATTTTGAGCTTAAGAAATAGAAGGCATGGAGAGTATTAGTGGACATTTAATCGGTGCTTGCTTTGAGTTGTTCTTGGACACGTCCGAGTTCGCAGAAGTGCTAACCCCTGATACATTTCGGTCTAAGTAACATCATAATCGGCTAATTTGTGAAAACAGGTGCATAATCGTCTTGAATATTTTCTCCTGTACTGTTCAATGATCATATGTTCTGTAGCATGATTGGGCTTACCTTACCATACGTGGTATTTTACTGAATTAAGGTCATTATAGTATTGTTTGTGGCGAAAAACGAATTGAAGGTTATTTTGGGAAATAGTGGGTGAGCAGGTGACAATTCTTCAATCCTTCAAACATTTGTGTTGTTGAAGCACTTTGTTTAGATTCGAGAGATCAATCTGTACAATCATATCCTAAACCAAGCATGGTCGTTCCAGTTTTGCTTCAGTCACAAAATGAGAAGGATAAGGGTTGGTATTAGGGAGGGAAGCGAGAGAAGAATGAGGTCCGAGTATCAAACTCTGTAAGATGTAGTAGGTGTGAATAGCTATAAACAAGTCTTCTGAGAAGAAGGTTGAATGATCAAGGTTAATTAACTTGAATTGCTCTGTTTTAGAGTAAAATTGTTGTCGTGTTTCAGACTTGAAACTTGTTCTATTGTCGTGTGTTAAGAACTTATCCCCCTTTTTTCAATAGATTGAACATCTATCTATATCATAACTATTGTAACCACTCGACCTCTTTTCTGGAAGAAACTGTCGACGGTTGAATAATAATGAAATGGTGAAAGTTGAAAAGGTGTTGAAAAAGTTTAGCAAGAAGGTTAAAAATTCACATAATTTTTTAGAGAGGAGCATGATGTTCATGCTCGGTTTTAAGTAGGCGTGCCAGTCTTATGTCAAGAAGCAGAACGCTTGAATAAGAGAGCTAGAGAGATAAACGTGTGTAAACTTTAGGGTTTGAGATTTTTGCCACACTTTTTGCCACACTTTTTGCAACACTTATAAATTAAGGGTTTGAGCTTTTTTCCACACTTTTGCTTATAAATTTAGGGTTTGAGATTTCAAACCCTAATTAGTTTATAAGACACTTTGTTATACTTTTGCAACACTATAAGTGTTACTAATCAATCTTCAAACTCTAATTAGGGTTTGGAATATTTTTGGTCACGTTTTTGCAACGTTTACAAATATTGCGATTGTTATTTTCAAACCCCAATTAGGGTTTGGGAAATTTGAAACGCTTTTAACACATTTATGAGTGTTGCGAAGCGCTCTATAACACTTTTCGAATTCTTTTACTCTTTTTGCATTGGTTGTCTCTTTAAGCAAAGGATCAATGCAACTCGGTAAGAGTTTTAGCTAGCAGAAGCTATAGAGTCATATTTTATTTAATTTAAGCACAAATAGGGTACTTTAATTAATTAAATAAATATGTATTTTTTAATAGGTTAATATTGTTCAATTTGCAAATAAATATTAAGGTAGCTAATTTTCGGGATTCAATTGTGGAATTTAACACCCAGAAATAATACTCAAATTGCTCTATACTAGTGTACAATACATCTAAGAGCCTAAGAGATTTTATGTAAAAATCATAGAACATATGGGAAACTTGTCATATGCGCCATTGTTGTTCTAATGATTTTGTGCGGTGATGAATATTGATCAATTCATCAATTTAATTATATATATTGGACTCAAATTGCTCTATACTAGTGTGCAATACATCTAGGAGCCTAAGAGAATTTATGTAAAGATTATAGAACATCTGAAAATTTAGTTGGACGCGCGTAGGTTGCTACTAGGCGCGTGAGTGCTATCTCGATGTCGAGGCAAGACATGTATCCAGACTCAAAGTGGACGAACATACTTTGACTGAAGCCTGTTGCACCATTGAACGTTGTTAGGCTTATGCTTAGCTTGTTGAATGATAGGCAACCCAGCACAACTAGAGGTTGAGATAATTAAACTCGTCTTGGTCCTGAGTAATGTGGATGCAACTTGATTGAAGTCGTATGAGCAAGTTTAAGCGAATTTCTGGCTGGTGAGTTCAACGAAGCTAGATACGAGAGGATAAAATGGTTGTGCGTGTATTGGCTCATGGCATCTAGAGTAAAAGGATGTATGCGGAAGTCTTGGCTTGAAGTAACAAGACATGCATTTTTTTATTTTTTTTATCTTTTTAGGGTTCGAGTTATTAACCAGTGAAAAATGTTTGAGTCGTTCATCTTCCAAAAGAGAGGTGGACAAGCTTGCTTGAATGTGACTCGAAGTTGAAGTAGACAAACATATCCTGCCAATTCAAGCGTTACTTTGAATTTGAAGTGTATGTTGGAGTTTGCACAAAAACACGTCTTGACTGTTGAAGGCTTCAAACGAAGTAAGGAGCAGACGGATGAGAAAGACTTAATCAAATTGGCTTCAGGAGAAGTCGATTGTATGAGTAACAACATTCATCGAGTGTTACATTCTATCGGAGTTAATAGATACGTGTGCGTCTTCTTGTTGTAGGCAGCGAACCATATGTGATCGAAGTGGACGAACTCGTCTTAGACGTTAGTAGTATACACGAGTTTAAACCAAATTGGGTTGGTGGCTTAAAACGAAGTTAGACACGCGAATAATAAAGCTGGTCGTGCATGTCTTGTTTTGTAGCTGGCCAAGAGGCGAAGTCAGCTTGATTGAAGTTTGAGTTGAAGTCTTCATGGCAATACCGCGTGTTGGTAAAGTCTTCAGGAAACGATGACGCAGTCCCCATGTGTTATTGAAACGTGAGAGTCTTTCATGACTTCATATTCATGTTTCTGAACACTTGATTATGTTAGAGAAGTAGGTACATGATTGTATAAGTCAAGACTCGTTGTGAAAACTCGTCATTAGAAAATTCAGATGTAAAACCCTTTATTAGGATTGTTGTAGATCTTTGTACGGACTCGGATTTTGATGATTGTCCCCAGAATTTTGATGAGAAAAGAATTTTTTATCTGCTATGGCGGGGAAATTTGGGTTTCGAGCTCGTTTAGGGGGTCATAAAGACAAGATAATGAAAATTCAGGAAGAATTCAGCTGGGAGATAGTTCAGAATTTTGATCATATATATTAGCTCGTTTGTCTGATTGCTATGTTGATATGTTGTAGAGGAAATCTATAAGTAGAGATTGATATATAACTCACCCTTAGATTCATTACCAATTGCTCCCAGTTCGCAAATTAGTACAAGATAATGTAAAATTGCCTTTGATGAGCGTAGTACCAAAACGTGTTTTTAAGCCTACGGGCTATTTGCTTGAGTTTTAGATGCTTCATAAAGTATATTTACATATTTAATCCACTCGTACTCTGAAAATTCTTGTTTGATCTTGAATCTCACCTTTCTTCATCAATTGGTGATTTTACAGGGCGAAAGTAGAGAGGAGGCTAATGGCCCTAAAGAAGTTTTGATTGTAGATCAAGTTGATGAAACCATTACCTCTTCCTCGAAAATACCTGAAGAAGTCTTTTCTGACATGATTATTGATGCAGAAGGTCAGAGTGAAGACGTTACAGGGAACTAAGAAAACCCTGGTTGCGTCTGAGTACCAAGATATTGCAGTAGGCTTGAAATCTGAATATCGTCACGTTGATGGATCTGTAAGTCAGGGATAGTTGACAGAGATGTATAGAGGCGCAGTATCATCATCTAAGATGCAACATCAGTAGTTCGGGCTTTTAAGTATGACTATGCAAGTTCACATTGTTGTACATGCAATAGAAGAGGCCACAACTTGGATGGATAAGTGAGAGTCCACAGTTTGGACTGTAATGAGAGAGGATCCTTGGCCTGGATGGGTATATAAGAGGAGAGCATGCTGGATGGACAAGAGAGGGACCATGTATGCGAATAGTACAAGCCGCCTTTCTTTCTCATCCACTATTCTTCTCTTATTTGTACTAACAACTTGTCTTGCAGGCATAGAAACTCCATCTTGTTGGTGTTGTTAGCATCGTCTATCTTGGGAGGAGGACCTTAATTCTATTTCTTTCCTCCAATTGGCAGTCCGGTCTTGTTAAAGCAGGTCGAAGTAGTGGTGTAGCCCTACTCTAAATGTGATCAACAAAAAGAGTGCAATTTCCCTAGTTGTATGACGACCTTGGTGTGAAGAGCTTCTGTTGAACATGCCTTGTTATCCTCAATGATATTGTTGAGTATTACTGACTTGATTTTGAGGTCGACGCTGAAGTTGAACTGATCTTGTCCATAAGATCAAGTACCCAAGTGTTGAACAGACAGGAGGTGTTTGTCAACAAGACAAAGGGATGATACTGATTTGGTTCACATGTATATGACAACCATGGATAAGTTCATATTGTATCTTCTGGAGAAAGTGTATTGGGTTTCAGGCTCCTTCACGAATTCATTTTTATGTATACGAGTCTTCAAATGAGTTGAGGAGGTAGATACAAGCTTGTATGAACTGAAGACTCCTTGTCAGAAAATTCAGACATGTATAGTTTCTACGGAGCCATAGAATCTTCATACAAACTCGGATTGATGCGCTCGACCCCAACTTTTGAAGCCAAGAGGCCAAGCTATCATATTCAATAAGAATCAATTAATTTGGAGTTTCCAAGGTCAGTCAGTCATGCGTGAACATCTGTGATCAGTAATCCCGTGTAAACTTTCAGATTATGTAGACTTTAGCGTAAGAGTCATATATCTTAGCTCGAGTATCCGATTGTCGTGCCCTTTCAGTATGTTGTAGCAGAGACATGTACGAACAAATTTTGTGAAGGATGCATTGCCCCATTCATCACCCATAAGTACGTTTTTTCATAGTTGGGTATGCAATAGCTTGGATATACCACTTGGAGGCATGCAAGAACTCAAATTCGATGAATAGTGACTTTATTATGGAGTTGATGCTATAAGGAGTTGCAAGAAGTAACAGGTAGTTATAAACAAGACATGGAACGCCAGTGAATGTGAGATGATAACTCGAGTTATAGCTGGTAGCAGTAAGGTGGAAGACAGAGTCAGGAGAGGTTGTTGATGAACCCAATAGTTTTCTTGATGTAAACAAAGATCCAGTTTAGGCGTGCTTCATTATCGACTTCATGTGTGTACCCCCAAGAGTGGCAACGCCGGTGTAGAGGCATCGATCCAAGGTGAGCAGCCAACGTTGATAGGGGTAGAGTAATGATGTTAATCTCATAAAAGCAATTAGAGGAGACAGACGTTCCTCTGCTCATGAGTATTCATCTTTTGATGTTGAGGTTGTTATCTAATTGAATTGGAAATTTGTATGTTGTCGAACTTAATGATCCAATTGACTCTGATTAAAAAAATTGATGATTGTGTCTTCAGAGGCGGTGAATGAACTTCATTCAAACTTTTCATCAATGATCTGTTTCTTCGAATAATCAGTCTTTCATAAATGGTGGTGAATCTTCTGATGTGTTGGGGAAGAGAATCCTCGTTCCAATGATCAGTCCCCAAGTGTTGTTCACTTGGAATCCACCACTAGAACATATATGATATGATTTGACAGAAATATCATATTTTTAGTCACTTGATCCTCTTATATATAACATGGGAGAGTTTGTATTGTTGATTGTTGCTGACGCATTGTGGATGAAGCAAGAACTGGGATGGAAATTGTAGTCGAAGTCAGCACTGGTATCGAGGCTATCAAGTGGTGTGAGGTGGAACGTATATGGCTGGATTTGTACCTCATAGATAGTCGGTCTTAGATGAAGACCTATGATTTTATAACTAGATGTAGGTTGTAGTTGCACAATATGAGGATCTCTCTTTTTTGTAAGGTAAGGAGGATGGTGCATCAACTCTCTAATAGGAGAGCATGAAAAACACGGCTTGACATAGTCGTCTGCTAATGGGACGAATAATTGAAGTAGGTACACAACTTCTCCATGTTGACGCCTTATTACACTGGGAATTTTATAGAATTGAGTTTCATCTCGTTCAAATATTTGAGGAGTAAAAACTTCTTCCATTTGATCGGCTTCTCACGACGTGTAGGTTAGTAATGTCTCTATTACTGACAAGGGTAGAACTTTGGTAGGGTTACGTGTAATGTAATACCAGACTGGTGTGTAGATATTGATAAAATAGGAAAGGACTAAAAGAATGTTCAACCCTTTGGACACGATAGGACATGGATCTAAGCTTGTGAACTCTTCGACCAGGAAGTATGGCATGCAATTTGATGCTTCAGTCGATGATAATCTTTTGTTGTTCATCGTTTTGTAAATATTATGCTCATCTTCAACCCTGTATTCTCTGTAGACACAGAACAAACAAATGAATCTTCTCTGAAAGGATGAAACAAGGGATCTAATGAATGAAGACGGTAATGACACATCTTTTTTGATTCAAGATCTTGAATATGATGTCAAATATCGAGTCCCCAAGTATCTGAGTAGTGAGGCTTATTCAGAGGCAAAGAGATATGTCTTTACAGAGATGATGGTAGTGTCTTCGAGAAGTACAGATGTTCACACATGTGCTCCATAAGAGTTTGGATAGTTTGGTTGACAGGTTCAGCAGAGGTAGTGAAGCTTCTAACAGGGGGAGGGTTTTTTGTGTATTCCTTCGGTCCCCAAGTGAAACTCTTTTGAGCTTTGTCATTTCTTTTTATATTGGTGGATATTGAATAAGAGGTAACTTGATGGTGTATCATGTATCGACATTTAGAAGAGTTGGGGAAGTCAGGAGAGACCGAATCTTCCCTTGTCTGTTTCTGTCGACGTCGAGTCGATGCTAAAGCTACGGCTAGTGCCGCTTGCTTTCGATATGGTTGGCATGCCTGTGATGTTGGAGTTAAAATTTGTGCTGGCGTTGCATGATTGCGTTGTTGCTATGGTGTTGAATCCTTCTTCAGTCACAACACCTGCAGATGGTTGATGCCTACTTGTGAGCCATTTGTTAACACAAATCTCATAGATTGCTTCATTCCTAGCAGGTCAGACTCTCTCCATCAGAGCAAGTGTAGTTGTAGTCGATTGCCTGATTCTAGGCAAGAGTCTCTTATATTAGGAGTACCAACTTTGTATTGAGTACATAATTGGTATTGATATTAGTTATTGAATCTAACCTAAGATCAACCGCTTCTGAAACTGAGAAAATTCAAGAGATTGAAAAATTGAAGACTTGCAACTGAAAGATCAATCTCCCACTGTGGTCGCCAAAATGTATGTGGGGAAAAACAAATTGAAGGTTATTTTAGGAAAGAGTGGGTGAGCAGGTGACAATTCTTCAATCCTTAAAACATTTGTGTTGTTGAAGCACTTTGTTTAGATTCATGAGATCAATTTGTACAATCCTGGCCTAAGCCAAGCAATGGTCGTTCCAGTTTTGCTTCAGTCACAAAATAAGAAGGAGAAGGGTTGGTCTTATGGAGGGAAGCGAGAGAAGAATGAGGTCAGAGTATAAGACTCTGTAAGATGTAGTTGGTATGAATAGCTATGAACAAGTCTTCTGAGAAGAAGGTTGAATGATCAAGTTTAATTAACTTGAATTGCTCTGTTTTAGATTAAACTTATTGCCGTGTTTCATACTTGAAACTTGTTCTATTGTAGTGTGTTAAGAACTTTTCCCCTTTTGTTCAATAGATTGAAAATCTATTTATATCATAAGTATTGTAACCACTCGATCTATTTTCTGGAAGAAACTGTCGACGGTTGAGTAATAATGAAATGGTTTAAGTGGAAAAGGTGTTGACAACTGCTCTCCACTTCAATTGCGGTTGAATAGTTGGTTACTCAACTCACCACTCCTCTACTCAACTGCTATCGATCTTTCCAGAACTTCTCTTTAGTGGATGTAAACTGCTACATCACATGTCGTAGACCACCAGACCAAAAATCTAATTAATATCCTCTCATTTGTGACATTTGATGTCTCGTGTAATATTGTAGTGTTAAACAATACTATTATTAAGTCGATTGAGACCTGCTCAATGAGTCTCTTGACTGAAGACTTATCCTGCTTGACTAGCTAATGAGTCTACCAGGCTAGAATTAAATAAATGTGTCCTTCTTGACTAGCTGAGGAGTCTAGCAGGATAGAATAAAATAAATGTTTCATGCTTGACTAGCTGAGGAGTCTAACAGGATATAATAAAATAAATTTATATTTATTTACGAATATGAAATAATGTATCAATTTCGCATTGATAAATTATGCAGCTGAGCATGAAAATTATAGTGAAGCCTCATACAAAATATATGTGAGAAGCCTAGTATGATTTATGATTTTTTTAGATTTTTCGAAACC
The DNA here is from genome assembly GCA_023531435.1 of Papaver californicum. Taxonomy (NCBI): domain Eukaryota; kingdom Viridiplantae; phylum Streptophyta; class Magnoliopsida; order Ranunculales; family Papaveraceae; genus Papaver; species Papaver californicum. Next base: position 297,889 of record JAJJMC010021358.1, on the reverse strand, counting down.
CTAAAATATTAAACCTCAAATATTCACGTGAATATAATAGTGAGAGATCAAATTTTGTCTTTCACGTGCAAAATAAAAGATAAGAAATCCAACTTGCTTTCACGTGAAAGAAGAGGAGAGAACCAACTTTTGGTCTTCACGTGAAATAGAAGCGGGACGCAGCCTGCTCTCTCGTGAAAAATAGGAGAGGGACGTCAGCTTGCCTTCTTACGTGAAATAGATGAGAAGAGGGACGCAACTTGCTCTCCCGTGAAAATAAAAAGGGAGGAGACTAGTTTTTGTCCTCTCATGAGAATCTCATATTTTATAAGAAGCAGGACACTCATGTTTTACTCTTTGTACTCAGCCTCACACAACGAAGGTAAAATAGTAAATTTATAAATTTATCAATTTTTGACGAGAAAGACAAGTCGTGTGAACTTGATTCTATTTTGAAGTCTTGTCTTCAAAATAGTCGTGTAGGCTTAGTTGCTTGACTAGCATACACATTGGAAGCAAAAGAGGTAAAGGTGTCTCCCTTTCTTTAAAATATTAGGGTTTGAAAAAGTTTAGCAAGAAGGCTAAAAATTCAAATAATTTTTAGAGAGGAGCATGATGTCCAGGCTCTGTTTTGAGTAGGCGTGCAAGTCTTATGTCAAGAAGCATGACGCGTGAATAAGAGAGCTAGACAAGCTAGAGAGCTAGACGTGTGTAAAATTTAGAGTTTGATATTTTTGTCATACTTTTTGCAACACTTATAAGTGTTGCAAATATATTTTCAAACCATAATTAGTTTATAAGACACTTTGTTATACTTTTGCAACGATAAAAGTGTTACTAATCCATCTTCAAACCCTAATTAGGGTTTGGAATACTTTTGCTCACGTTTTTGCAACTTTAACAAATGTTGTGATTTTTATTTTCAAACCCCAATTAGGGTTTGGGAAATTAGAAACGCTTTTGACACATTTATGAGTGTTGCGAAGCGCTCTAGAACCCTTTTCTAATTCTTTTACTCGTTTTGCATTGGTTGTTTCTTTAAGCAAAGGATCAATGCAACTGGGTATGATTTTTAGCTAGAAGAAGCTATAGAATCATATTTTATTTAATTTAAGCATAATTATGGTACTTTAATTAATTAAATAAATATGTATTTTTAATAGGTTAATATTGTTAAATTTCAACATAAATATTTATGTAGGTAATTTTGGGGATTCAACTGTGGAATTTAACACCCAAAAATAATTCTCAAATTGTTTTATACTAGTGTGCAATACATCTAGGATCCTAAGAGATTTTATGTAAAAATCATAGAACATCAAGGAAACTTGTCGTGTGCGCCAGTTGTTCCAATGATTTTGTGTGGTGATGAATATTGATCAATTCATCAATTTAATCATATATGTTGGACTCAAATTGTTCTATACTAGTGTGAAATACATCTAGGATCCTAAGAGATTTTATGTAAAGATTATAGAACATCTGAGAAACTTGTCGTGTGCGTCAGTGTTGTTCTAATGATTTTGTATAATAATGAATATTGATTAAATTCATCAATTTAATCATATATGTTGGACTCAAATTGCTCTATACTAGTGTACAATACATCTAAGAGCCTAAGAGTTTTTATGTAGTGATGAATTTGATTAAATTCATCAATTTTTTCGTATATATTGGCCAGACATATAGAGAGAGGACAAGGATATGCACCTGAGAGAGTAGGGATAAGTGCCTACCCGAGAATTCTTTTATAAAATTTTAAAAGTCTGGTATTTCTCAGACCAAAGTACTGAGAGGTGATTTACTATTTTATCCTTTTCAAAAACCCACCATCTACATTAAGTCCCCTGGAGAAAAAGCTTCTTCCGTCGTCCCGGTGATGAAGATTAGCTCATTGTATTGGAAACACACTCAAAATAGTCTTTTATTGCTCAAAAAGTGCTTACAATGATTATAGAATCGCACACAGAAATTTTGATATGCTTATAAGCGTTACTATGGGTAGTTCTGTGCGTTACAAATGATATTAAAATAGTATGGGAAAGAAGTACAGAATGGTGGTGCGGCAGAAGAAGTACAGTTTCTCCAAACTATCAACGACAGTTCTGATCTGCAGTTTGTTCTTCGAGTTCGTCTTCAGCAGCAGAATTTTGTTTGGCTTATGTGTTCTTTTTCCCGAGCTCTGATATCTCTCTAAGCTTCACCAATGATTCTCTCCCCACCGTCTCTAAGCTCTTCTATTTATACTACCCTAAACCTAAATCTCTTCAAAACTTCCCTTTAATTCTCGGCAGTTCTTTCCCGATGAAAATCCTTCGAAAAAGAAATTTTCTGATTTTGTTCCTTCTTTCTTGATTCTATTATGAGAACAATTTGATATCCTTCTCTTTTTAATTCTTTCCAAACTATTTTAGTTTCCTAACTCGAGATGATTTCCAAAAACAAAGAGTTTCCTAATCCCGGACAAGCTTCCTGTTCCTGTTTCTGTACGCTGTTAGAGAAGAGAAATTTTTCTTCCCGCCCAAACTTGAATTCAAAATGTTGGGTGTGGTTGCCCTGAACCAAAGAGTGTGTGCCTTTATCAATTATGGGTGCCTTTATCACTTTTGAACCAAATTTTTCCCAAGTGTTTATTTCTCCAAAAATATCTACAAAGACATAAAAAGCCATAATAAGAACAAAATCGAACACTATCAAAGTAGATAATCGAGCGTAATTTAGACACAAAACTGTGTCTATCAAATACCTCCAAACTTACTACTTGATAGTCCTCGAGCAAATCTAATCTAGAAAATAAAATAAAAATCCTAACTCACTTTTGCAGGAATCGCGACTACGTTTAGCATATGTAATAAGCCGTTAAACCCCTAGGTGTCCCTAGTGGACGAGTTTTGTCTCATGAGGGTTTACAAGAGGTATACCCACAAAACCTTTACTCCAGATTTTAGCGACTCGTGAACAATTAAGGATAGACAGTAAACAAGCTATTTAGTTGTCTTACTCAATTCTTCGGCTATGGGAATCATTACCCTATATGAGTCCAACTGTTGTACACGAGTGTTTACTCAAGCATACTAAAATTCATATACAAGACAACAGAGTTCTACTCAGATAATCATTCAACCACAAGTCTCAGAATCTATCACAGTTCAATCACATGAAGAGATTTAGAAGATGAACATGGAAAATATGAAGGTTGCAAGTGTTGACTAAGGTGAACGGTGTTTCCCATATCTGTCTGAAGCTCATTCCCAGGATGAATCCTAATAAATTGAGATACATGGTCTTCACTAATATTGATTCCACTAGTATATACAAGGGTCCCAGCGATCGATTTATTGAAAATAAAACAACTATAAATGTATTGACAACATGATTGGATCAAATTGTATCCAAGCGCATGGTTCTTATCAGCATCTTAAATGATAGTTCCCATGGATCCTGCGTTCCACGCTTGCTTAGGCGACGAAGATAGGGAGAACACACACATATTGCTATCAAATTGTCAATATTTGATTATTATTTTTTTAATATAGTCTAAATAATGTCAAACACTCTACTCCATCCTGGCGGTGATAACAATTCGATATTGGTGCCTCACCAAATTACTTAGAGATACACAAAAATTGCAAAAATAAAAACAGAAGGTGATATGGTCGAGATAGACTCCGAGATGTGGTGACAACTATCATGTTTTTTCTAACACCTGAACTATGTCCTTTAATGAATAGACCATTTAACTGGGGACACCAATTCTATAGAAAAAGAGATAAGTTTCTATCTACCTAGAATGGTTAGTGTCACCCTGAAGTGTTCACAAGCTTCTAAATTCTAGAGCTTTATTATTTAACTAAAAAGTTTCTCCCTTACCCCCAAACTTAAATCAAACAGTGTCCTCAATGTTTCTAAATATGAATGATTAAGAGCATGAACAAGGAGAAACTATTACCAATCGAAGGAAAAGAGCTAAGGAAAGATATTATCGTGTTTCATGAGCATGGGTTACCTCCCAAGAAGTGCTAAGTTTAAAGTCTTCAGCCAGACTAAGAAAGAATTAGTCACCTCATAAAATCATATAGCAATAGTCGGAACGACTGTGGGTCATCTGAATCAAATAGTGATATCACAAATAAGAGGAAACAACAAAATGCAAAGAAAATGAACAAACCGAGCACACCCTTATCTAGTTTTCTGTTTACAACAACTACTTCTAGTTGTGTTTCAGGTTCAGGCTCTATAAAAGGGTCTAGATAAAATATTTTCATGGGCTGGATTTCCTCGTAGGCAGGATCAAAAGAATCAGGTTGTAGAGTCTAGAATAACTCAACTAAGAACTTAGAAGCATATAATAATAACCTGAATAATTGTGGATCCTTAAAGTCAATCAGATTTGACTCATTTAACTCACACAATTGACTACTATGAAGGTGGTCATTCTTAAGCAAATGTGTCGATTCTAATTTTATAAAGTAATTAGGCTTAGTCTCAAAACTTAATAACTGACACATTTGAAATTCTAACGTTCCCACATATGGAAGAAAATGTTTTGGTGGGAAAACAAAGTCAATCTTGGTATTATCGCCTAGGTAAACCACATCTACCAGAGGATGGGTTTCTAACAACTGAACTTCTTTCTGGACATCAACAGGCTCAGGGAATATAGTTTGAAGATGATCTTGTAAAATGGTAGAGGTGCATATATCAAGTCCCAGGTTAGGGACCTTTCTAAGAGTTAAAGGTAAAACACAGGGAGAATGATAGTCACCCCCAAACTTAGAGTTTTCAGTGTCTTTAGATAGACTAGTCACAATTTCCCTAATTTCTAGATCGTCAGATTCCCGAAAATAGTCAATTGCTTCTTCTAGGTTATAATCTGGTGGTGCATCCTCACTCATATTTAAAATCTCTACGAGTCTATCATCTTCGTCAGAGACTATTGTCTTCGAATCGTTAGACTTTAAATAACTAGTCTCAGGATAAACTCGTTCCTCTAAACCATTACCGGCTTCTAAACAAGAAAATTCTATATCGTCTAAAACAGTGGTATCTTTAGTCAAATCCTTTTCCTTTTGAATAGGTGAATAATCATTAAAATTATTTGGATTTGAACCAGAAATAACATTATCATCGTGAAGCATAATTGGAGTGACAATTTCCTGATCACTCTGCCTGTATATTTCAAGTTCTTCATCAACACTATCCTCATCATCTTAATAATATGAAGATGTTTGAACCTCGTCTAAAGAAGTAGTGTTACCAATTTTATCCTCGTCCTCTTGACTAGGTGAATAACTATCAAGGGTAGCACTATATTGGAAATTAAGATTATTTTGAGCAATATTATTCTTTGTAAAAATTTCATTCATACTTAGTACGAAACTATTTCTATCCTCTCTCATCTTCCTTGTATTCTCAGTTATCTGCTTAAGGGATTCTTTAAGGGATTCTTCTAGAGAAAAAGTTGGACTACTAATTCCCCCCCCCCACCACCACCACCACACACACACACACTTAATTTAAACTCATGTGTTATCTTAGATAACTTCTTGAGTGATTCTTCTAGAGGTGGAATATGTTCATGATGAGTACTAGGTTGCAACTGCTCTAGGGCATCCTCAAAGACAAAGAACTCGAATTTTGCTTATTTTCATGTTCATAAGACGGGTATATGTATGAATAATAATTGGGATCACCTTGGTATGGGCAATAACCTCCAAAAGGTTGGTGGTGGTCCCGATTACTGTCCACACCATGTTGATAGTACGGATAATGTCGATTTTGAAATTCAGTCGGATATTCATTGTATTGGTCCTCATAATACCAGTTCGACATTTTCTAACAAAAACTTCCTAATAAATTTACAAAAAATCTAAGAAAATAAATCCTAACAGGAAGGGGTTCTAAACATACACAAACAAGGCCGACTCAACCAAATCAAACCTATTTGAGTCTAGCAAACAAAAAGCATGATGGCTCCACTTAGATTTTTTCTAGACCAGCTTTTATTCCTTCGAAAGGCAACTAGTTACAGTTTTAGCAGACCTCTTAGAATGATCCGAATTAGATTAAGTCGAAGAGAAACAGGACAAGCTCTACGGAGCTTTGATAACCCTGTCTCTTTGGCACTTTTCCCTGGGTTATAAGGCGGCTCTAATCAACTTAAAATAATCTTCCTGAACTTCGAGTTAGGATAATAAAGTAACCAGTACAGTCCTTTTGAACGAGTTTCCTATAAGCTCGTTACCCTATCGGTCTCTTTCTAGGTAAGATTTTAAGGTTTAGGTTCGCGTTTGGTAACGTGTTCCTAAAGCGGGCAAGAAGGAAATGGTGATGAAATCCGAGTCCTTATCATATATGGCCAGTTCTTGCCCTTTACTAGAAAATTAAGTCCGTTCTCAATTCCTCAACATATATGCATACGAAGGAATACAGTAAACCCACTTGTAAGGGATTCGTGGGTTGATCGAGTCTTACCTCCCGTACCAGACGGGGGATGAATCGGTTGTAGTCGGCTCGGGCCACCGACTCCTGTGTCAGTGTGCGAACCCGAGGGGCCGAGACAATATCGTAATTGTCGTCCTTCCCTGTAGGAGTTTATATTTAATAATACCCTTCCGTAAGGTTTAAAAATAAATAAAGTGTCCAAAGTCCAAAATAAAGTCCAAAAAGTATCCAAAATAAAAGAAAAATTACAAAAATAATACAAATTCCTAATACAATTTTCTAAACAAATAAAATATAATGAAAATAAAATCTAATTAAGAAAAATCTTCGTCTTCTTTTTCGTTCTTTAAGCTTTAACTTTTAACTCCAAGTCTTTACCTTTAATTCCAAGTCTTTGGCTCACTTTCTTTTCGATCCAAAATTCAACCTGTAAAAAAAAGAGAAATACCAAAAGAAACGTAAAATAGAACAAAGTAAAAAAATAAAAATCTAACCAAACTAATTAACCTAAAAAAGAAAATCTAAAAAACAATTCTAAAAACAAGTCCGCGTCGGCGGCGCCAAAAATTGATGTAATTTTAAATAGTGGTAAAAAGGGATTCGATTCTCAGACTTGTGAAGATTGATTTCTAGACCTAATTTTTAATAACTAAAAATAAAACAGATTAAACTAAAGTCGATTTAAAAGTGATGGGAGGAGCCAGGACTAAGGATTCCACTTTTAACCAATAACTCAAGTGATAAAATCGTGCAATTCTTATATTCAGTTAAATCAAATCATTGCCAAAGTTAGGTTTTTGAGAAAACAGTTGTAAATCGTAAGCATGAGACATCAAGAGTTTAAAACCAAGCAAGACCCATCAAAAGAAAACACAACTACTTGAGAAAAACCATTTTTTCCATTTAATTTAAGGAAAATAATTATAAAAAAATTATAAAATAAATAAATAAAATAGAAGTTACCACCAGTGCAGTCCATACCGGCCGGTACGGCCGGTATACCGCCGGTTTTACCGGTTTCGGCCGAAAAGCGGGACGAAATCCGGTATACCGGTAAACGGTATTTGACCGAGAATATCGGCCGGTATGGACTGTACCGGTTTGGCCGGTACGGCCGGTATTGACCGGTACAATCATTTTTTTTTGTTTTTTTATTTAAAAAAAAATAAAAATAAATAAAAAAAATAAAAATTTATTCTTGTTTTAGGGTTTTCAATTGTTACCCATATTTTTATGATATTTTAGAATTATATATGCATATGATAATATCTATAATTAATCTAATGATCTTAAAATTGTAATATCTTTGTTTAATTAGTATTTTAGACGATAAACTTTGAAGTTATTCTTGTTTCTTTTGTATTTCCAGTTTGAACTTTGTATGAAATCTATGGATCTATATATTTTGGATGAATACTAGTTTATCTTTTTAAATTTTGTGAAAAAATGTTTGTTATAACGTGTTAAAATATATTTATAGTTCTAAAATGTGAACTAGTAATTTTTCATAAAATTATAGGTATAAAATATATGCACCGATATTCCACCGATATTTAAACCGAAATTTCCCCGGTATACCGGCGTACCAGTGTATCGCTCTCGACCGATACGAACCGAAATCCGGTATTGTACAACCTTGGTTACCACTTAATTATTGGAGAAAAAGCTTCATCCGTCGTCCCGGTGATGAAGATTAGCTCATTGTATTGGAAACACACTCAAAATAGTCTTTCATTGCTCAAAAAGTGCTTACAATGATTATAGAATCGCACACAGAAATTTTGATACGCTAATAAGCGTTACCATGGGTAGTTCTGTGCGTTAAAAATGATATTAAAAGAGTATGGGAAAGAAGTACAGAATGGTGGTGCAGCAGAAGAAGTACAGTTTCTCCAAACTATCAACGACAGTTCTGATATGCAGTTTGTTCTTCGAGTTCGTCTTCCGCAGCAGAATTTTTTTTTGCTTCTGTGTTCTTTTTACCGAGCTCTGATATCTCTCTAAGCTTCACCAATGATTCTCTCCCCATCGTCTCTAAACTCTTCTATTTATACTACCCTAACCCAAAATCTCTTCAAAACTTCCCTTTAATTCTCGACAGTTCTTTCCCGACGAAAATCCTTCGAAAAAGAAATTTTCTGATTTTGTTCCTTCTTTATTGATTCTATTATGAGAACAATTTGATATCCTTCTCTTTTTAATTCTTTCCAAACTATTTTAGTTTCCTAACTCGAGATGATTCCCAAAAACAAAGAGTTTCCTAATCCGGGACAAGCTTCCTGTTCCTGTTTCTGTACGCTGTTAGAGAAGAGAAATTTTTCTTCCCGCCCAAACTTGAATTCAAAATGTTGGGTGTGGTTGCCCTGAACCAAAGAGTGGGTGCCTTTATCAATTATGGGTGCCTTTATCACTTTTGAACCAAATTTTTCCCAAGTGTTTATATCTCCAAAAATATCAACAAAGACATAAAAAGCCATAATAAGAACAAAATCGGACACTATCAAAGTAGATAATCGAGCGTAATTTAGACACAAAACTGTGTCTATCAGGTAAGCACTAGATGGTGGCCTGACAGATAAAATAAATAAACGAAAATAACTTGATAGTTCAATGGTTAGATATTACCAGAGGGATGATAGTCGCCTTGAGCTTCTGAACAAGCGAGCATAAAGGAACGTCTTGACTGTATTAACAGTGTTCCGTTAGCAAAGCAAGGTCATTGATGTTAGTTGGACGTGCGTAGGTTGCTACTAGGTGCGTGAGTGCTATCTCGATGTCGAGGCAAGACATGTGTCCAGACTCAAAGTGGACGAACATACTTTGATTGAAGCATGTTGCGCCATTGAATGTTGTTAGGCTAATGACTTAGTTTGTTGAATGGTAGGCAACCGAGCACAACTAGAGGTTGAGATAATTAAACTCGTCTTGGTCCTGAGTGATGTGAATGCAACTTGGTTGAAGTCTTATGAGCAAGTTAAATCAAATTTCCTGCTGGTGACTTCAACGAAGCTAGACACGAGAGGATAAAATGGTTGTGCGTGTATTGGCTCATGGCAGCTAGAGTAAAAGGATGTACACGAAAGTCTTGGCTTGAAGTAACAAGACATGTAAAAAAATAATAATTAGGGTTCGAGTAAAAGGAAACACCATTCACCTTAGTCAACATATGCACCATTCATTACTTCTATTTCCATCTTCTAATCTATCCATGTGTTTGAATTTGATTGATTTCGAGCAATGTGAATTATATCCAATTTTGGATGTTCAATGATTATTTGAGTAGAGTTGCATTTTTATATGAATTTTAGTACGCTGAGTGCAAACTCGTGTACAGTAATTGGATTCATACAGGGTAATGATTCTTATAGTCGCAGAATTTAGTATGCCAACTAAATAGCTTGTTTAGTGTCTATCCTAAATTGTTCACAGGTAGCTAGAATTTGGAGTATAGGTTTTGTGGGTATACCTCTTGTAAACCCTCACGAGACAAAACTCGTCCGCTAAGGCCACTTAGGGGTTTAAAGGCTTATTACATCTGCTAAATGTAGTCGCGATTCCTGCGAAAGTGAGTTAGGATTTTTATTTTATTTTTAGATTAGTTTTGCTCGAGGACTAGCAAAATATAGGTTTGGGGGTATTTGATAAGTACTTAATTAATATATTTTTATCGCTTTATCTATATTTTTTTGTTATCGTTTTGTACTAATTTTAGTGTTTTCATGTTATTTTAGGTGGTATATGTAAAACTCATGGTTACAAATAAATATGATTAAATAGGCTAAATTACTCAATTTATGAATTTGGATGATAGTTTGCTTGGATGAGACTAGAATCTTGTGGCACACATCATGTGAAAAAGAAAAAAGAAAGCATAAAGGAGGAGTCTGTTGGTGGCACGTGAAAAGCGTGAGAATTTCAGCTTGATGAAGTGTACGTAGGCTGACCGTCAGAGAAGAGAGGGAGCTGGTTCGGTGTTGTCTGCGTCAGGAGAGATTAGAGATGGCTAGTATACGTAGACAGTGAGGCTGTTAAGCTGTGGCTAAAAGGGTGTTGGAGTAGGCAGGTGATGTAGAGGTTAGTTTGTCTGCTGGCTTGATTTATGTGTAGAGTGAGTGGAAGACAAAGCCTGTACAAGAAATTTGGGGCTGTTTAACTTGAAAAGAAAGAGGTGTGGGTCTTCTGCTCTTCGGAGATTAAATAGAGAGACACGTGATATTTGTGACGTGATGGAGGTAGAGTAGGGTTGGGAAAAGCTAGTATAAAAGGACGGTACTAGGAGCCGATGTGGGAGAGTTCTCTTTTCTCGAGTTCTGTTCGGGAGGACATAGCATGTTCTGTGTCTGGTGGCGGAGGAGTTATTGCAGTTTGGAGTTTCTTTTTGGTTCTGGTTTTGGGGCGCTGTGAGTTGTATACAGGAGAAAAAGAGGTAAAGACGGAGAAGAAGAGTACGGTGTTTGTACACAAAGAACACACGACATCTTTACGGAACCTAGTTAAATCTCTATATTCTTCTTAATTATTTTATGGGTTTTAAGAAACCCATCTCCATGTTCTAATTTATTTGTAACTAGGGTTCTATGTTGAAACCACTTTTGGTACAAGACTAATTAAGTTGAATTATTGAGTAATAGACCATTATGATTTGAATAAGTTAATTCCATGATTTTGTTTATTGATTTAAATCTACATTAATTGTTGCTTCACTGGTTCTGTATAATACATTAACCTATGCGCAGAATCAATAGGATAACAAATATGTTTGCCTACTTATTAGATATTTCATGCTTTGGTTAAATCCTTAGATGAGGTATGTTTTGAAGAGCCGGATATTATTTGTGAACCTATAATTGGCTACATATTATTTTCTCGCTAGCGCAATTAGATGGTGTATGCTTCATACTAGGGCTTTTGATGCGCCATGCTTAGGGCGTCCCAGTGATATTTGCGACTCTAATACATATAATAGGTGATGTCGATAGAACGAACAATAAATGAATATTCATGAATTATGTTTCAATTCAGTAATTAAATAGAAATAATGGTGGATACTGAAAACCCTGGTTACCAACTCTCCTGTTTGAGTTAGTTTATTAGTTTAGTTTGTTATAATCTTTTATTCATTAATCTAAAAATCCATAAATATTATTTCTGATTAGTTAATTGAGATATTGATTGCAGTATTTTCCCGCTCTCTGTGGGTTCGACCCGTACTTGTCGTTGTCTACTAGTTAGACGACGTGCGATTGCGGTTATTTATATAGAGTAATCTAAAATCCCATCACCTTTTGATATGGCGGTATTTCTCACAAGACCATCTCGTAAGGTTCATAATCTCGCACTTTGACCCTTTTGTCATTCTATATTGCCAACCTCCGATGGTAGTTTTCCATATGCTGTAGTGCTCTCTCTCGATTCTCCTTCAGGTCGTCCAGCTAAGACAATATGAAAACCGAAGTTAGGTTCTTGATCCATGCCTCCCTCTTTGTTGTTGGTATCATCACTTTTGTGGGAAGTACTGCCTCCACTCCATATGTTAAATGAAAGGGATATTTTCCTATTGCGCTTCGCCTAGTTGTTTTGTATGCCTATAACACATTGTGCAGCTCTTCACACCACTCTTTGTGCTTCCCATCCAAATTTTTCTTTAGATTATCTGCGATGGTTTTATTCATTGTTTCATCTTGCCCATTGCTTTCTGGGTATATCGGAGTTGACTTGCGTTGCTGAATTTTGAAAGAACTGAACAACATAACAATGCTTTCCCCTTCGAATTGTTTCCCATTGTTCAAAATGATCTCTGTTGGTATGTCGAACCTGCAAATAATATGTTCAAACAGAAAAGTAAACACATCTTTTTCTCCGATGTTTTTTAGCGGCTTCGCCTCTACCCACTTGGTGAAGTAGTCTGTGACTAGATCAGATATTTTCTTTGCTTTGATCCTGGTACCAATGGCCCGACGATGTAAAATCCCCACTTTGCGAAAGGCCATGAACTGAGTACGAATGTAAACTTGTCGTTGAGGCGTGAATCTTTTTGCCAAATATTTGACATTCTTCGCACCTCTGGGATACCTCCTTTGCGTCTTTGTGCATGTAAGGCCAGAAATATCCTTGAGATTTTGCCTTTTGCGCCAACGATCTTGTCCCACTGTGATTTCCTGCATCTCCATAGTGTATGGCTTTCAAGATTTCCATGCCTTCTTTTTTAGATAAGCATCGCAGCAATAGTCCATGAAAAGACTGGCGATACAACATGCCTTTGCACAATTGGTAATTTATGGACTTGATTTTGATCTTGTTAGCCTGCAGCCTGTCTCTGGGAAATTTTCCTTCGCTTAGATATTCGTGAATTGGAATTCACAAGTTACCTACTTGTTCGTCTTCGCTCATGTTGATCGCAAAAACTTCTATACTTGAAGCCATTTGTTCTTCTGAAGGATAATACAACTATTTTATTTGCACCGACGTGGTCTCTGGGTCACTAATCATTGAAGATACGAAGGCCAATACAACAACCAATCTATTGTCTTTTCTACATATGTGCCGCCATTTGAAATTTGGAATTTGTGATGCATAATGCCTCGCAATCTTTCGATACTTCTGCAGTGATGGATTGAATGTTTGATATCTTCCTTCAATCTGACGAACCACCAACTGAGAGTCGGTTGTAATCCTGATGTCATCGAGCTTCAGTTTAATTGCTAACCTGAATGCTTGTATCGCCGCTTCATATTAAGTTTCATTGTTGGTTGCCGAAAATTCTAATCAAAATGAATGGACAATTCTCGTGCCTCTTGGTGAAGTAAAAACTATGCCAATTCCTCTTCCCTTGCTGTTTGATGACCCATCGGTAAATATTTCCCATATGTTTGGATGATTTTTTTTTAGCATGTCTTTGGGTCTGCGAGATCTTCTTCCAAGTTCATCATTTCTTCTACGTCTTCATATTCCTCTAACGAGAAAATTGGCCTAAAAATAGGCGATGACTTGAGACTTTGTTGATGTCAATATTCCATACTCTACTCTAAAATTTTCTATTTGAGCATTCCACTTCGAAACTCTTCCCACTCGTTGAGAGCTTTTTAGCACTAACTCAATGGGTCTTTGGCATTACTTTAATAGAACGAGCCTAGAAGTAAGGTCGCAGCTTCTGAGTTGCATACACTAGGCCAATATCAACTGTTCAATCTTCGTGTACTTCCTTTATGCCGAACCAAGAGTTTTGCTGATGTAGTATATGGGTTTTTCAATTCCTTCACCAATTCGGACCAGCATTGTGTTGATGGTATCTGAAGTTACTGCAAGATACAGTAAAGTACCTCCCCAAGCTCGGGTCGTTGCAGAACTGACAAATTTGACAAGTATTCTTTAATGCTTTCAAATGCTTGTTTGCATTCCTCTGTCCACGTGAACTTGGATCCTTTCTTTAAGGTGTCAAAAAATGGTTTGCATTTGTCCGAAGACCTGGCGATTAATCTACCCAAAGCTACGAGTTGTCTATTGATATTTTGTACGTCTTTCAACGTTGCTGGTGACATGTCCTTGATTGCGTGTACCTTCGATGGATGAACCTCTATTCCATTCTTCGAAACTATATATCCAAGAATTTTCCCGAAGCTACGCTGAAAATATATATTTCGCCAGATTGATTTTCATCTTAAATTTGCACATTTGGTCAAAAATCTCCTCCAGATCTCGCACATGGTCTTCGGATTTTTTAATCTTTACCAACATATCGTCCAAGTATACTTCCAACGTGGAATGCACCTATTGAGCGAATAATTTCTCCACCATTCATTGATAAGTAGCTCCTGCATTCTTCAACCTAAAAGGCATTGTGGTGTAACAATATAATCCTCTCAGGGTAAAGAAAGAAGTGTGATCCTGGTCTTCTCCGGCGAGCGATATTTAATTGTATCTTGAATATCCATCCATAAGAGAGAGATTCTCGTATCCCATTGCTGATTCAACCATTTAAGGTATATCTGCCAAAGGAAAGTTATCCTTTGGACATGCCTTGTTCAAATCACTGAAATCGATACAAATCCTGATTCCTTTATTTTTCTTTGGAATAATTACCATGTTCGCAATCCACTATGGGTACTTCGCTGGTCTGACAATTCCTTCCTCGCTCATTTTCTTGAGCTCTTCCTAAATTTCTTCATGATAAACTGTTGCAACTTTCCTAATTCTCTGCTTGAAAGGTTTCATCTTTGGGTCTATATTTAATCGATGACATGCCACCGAAGGATCTATTACTGACATATCTTCCATATTTCATGCGAATACATCCACATACTCTCGTAACAAATTCTCCAACCTTTTTCCATCCTCTTCGCTTAATTTCGTACCTATCTTGACTATCTTTTTCTAATCCTCAGATCCCAAATTTATATCACGAGTAGGTTCTGATGCTGTGAAATTCATTGTTGGATCTCCGAGGGGGTTGGACTCTTTAATTGCTATGTTGGCGAACCTTCTTTTTCTGAGACTTCACTCAGAAGTCCGTTTCCTTTCAATGCATTTACTTCAAACACCTGCATTTCCTGTTCCTTCTTGCTTTCCTTGGCTTGCTTCTTTTTTTTCTTGTCTTCCATGATTTTGTCAGCCCGTTCTTCGTACTGGCGAATATCTATCTCGCTGCAACACTTTGCTTCGTCAGGATCTCCCTTAACTTCAGCTACTCCATCTGGCGTCAGTAAATGCAAGCATTGATGATAAGTCGATGTTATTCCTTTATATCCATGGACCCAAGGTCGTCCGACAATGGCGTTGTAAGGGGATTCCACATCAACTACACAAAAGGTAATGATTGTTTCCATCTTTCCCAGATATATTACCAAGGTGAACTCTTCTTTTGGCTTTGAAGATGCTCCATTGAATCCGTAGATGTTATAAGTTGATGGGATGAGTATAAAATCCATAAAATTCATTTGCTTGAAGCTACTGTATATAAAATGTCCACCGAACTTCTTGTGTCTACCAAAACCTTGTCCATCGCCCACTTGTTCATCTTTAAAGTGACCACGAGAGGATTCGTATGTGACTTCTCATTTTCTGGTGCTTCCGATGCTGAAAATACAATTGGTTGCGCCATCCATTTCTCCAGAGGTGGGGATTTTTCTATGCTAAAAATCTTTTTCCCGCTATGGTCTCGCTTGTGCACCATTCTCATGATGTTGCTGTGGAAGTTAGCCTCTGACCTTGCCGAGTGGATGATTAAATTGCATCGCAAATAGTTGGCTCCTTGCTCAATTTCGATCATATGCACTCGTGGTGCCTCTGGCTCCGCTCACAAAGGTGGTGGTGGTAGCTCTCCTAGGAACTCTCGGAGCTTTCCCTTCTCTATCAGTCGTAGCACTATTCTTTGTACGTTCCTGCAATTGTCAGTAGTATGACCATGAAATTGATGATATTCGCATAATTGGTTATTATACCTGGAGAGAGGTGGCTCCACCCCTCTGTTGTGCGGGTATGGAATGCTTTCGGATTCAGTTTCTTCGATATGTCACATGATAGCTTCTAATGGTGCACTCAACATTGGTAGATTTAAATCCTCGAACCTGGGAGCATTTGGTCTTCGCATGCCAAATCTTTTGTCATTGTGTATGCCTATACGATAAGGATGCTCCCACTGCTGCTGGAATCTACCGACATCAATATTCGCCCAATTTCTACCTGCTACATATCTCGTTAGTGTGCTCGTGGATGCTCTTCCCGATAGATATTTCTGTAGTCCACTCGCGGCACATCACCCATTTGTAATTCGCTGGACATTCGTAGGGTTTCAGAAGATACTCTGCTTCGTTCCCGCAGGCTGCAAAGCTTCCTCTTTCTGTATTTCTTCCAAGGCAATGTACTCTTCTTGAAATTCCTGAAGATCTTGCATGGGCAATGTGTTTTTTTGCTTGAATATGGCCATGTACAGCAGATCAGTTGGAAACAATGCATTGATAAAGCTCCAAACTAAATTTGTTTCCGTTTTGTGACCCATGAACTCGCTGCATAGAGCCCTCCATCTATTTACGAGGCTTCGCAGGCTTTCTCCAACTCTTCTTTTTAAACTGGACAGTTTTTCCACCCCAGGTCTCAACAGGTTGTTGTGCATGTACGCTGCGAGGAATACTTTTTCAAGCTCGTGAAATGACGTGATAGAATATTCTGGGAGAGCACCAAACAAAGCCAATGCTTCGCCTTTCAGGCTAGATGGAAAGTCTTTGCACATGACTTCGTTTCGATGCTCCCATTATAACAACCACCGTTGATAAGCTTTGACATGTTATATTGCGCTTCCTGTCCCATCGAAGATGCTTCCGGAGGTTGGCATTGTGCACTTGGGAGGAAAAGTCGTGTACAAGATGTCAACACTAAAGGGAGAACGCTTTGCTTCTGCTATGGCATCTGTTAACTGCTGGCCTTTCCCATTGTTCTGGTAGCTTTGGATCATGGCTCGCATGTTTTTTAATTATTTCAAGACTTCTTGATTCGCATCTTTTTCTGTTGTCTTTTTTAACTGTCGATTTATCTCCTCTCGATGTTTTCTGGCATCACGCTCTTTTGAACTCTCTTCGTGGTTTCCTCGACGCTTCTTGGTTGGTTCTTTTCGTCTGTTCGTATGTGTCTCTAATGAATCTGACTTCGCGGGAGGTTCCTCTTGAAGTTTATGATTTTCTTCAACAAGCTCTAAATTCTTTTGTTTAAGCAACTCTCGCTCCTGGGCCAGTTTCTTCTTCGCTTCTCTTATTTTGGCGATCTTTGCTTTCAACTCTTCTACTGTCATATCTCTTTTATCATCAGATTTGTCACTTTCATTGGATGCGTGAGCTTTTAATCCTCTATCTTCTTCACGAGGAGTGCTCCTAGATGGGATTATCCCTTCTTCATCATCATGAGGCACTCCCCTTTTCTACTGTTTCATCAGTATGATGTTCTGGCCTTGGATTCACTATGCGACTGCCTCCGATTCTGGAGCTTTTCCTTGGGATTGTTTTATCAACTTTTGAAGCCATCTCTTCTCTTCCGAAGTCTGCACTGTAAGAAAATAAATGGTTTTGATGTACTCTTTAACGAGATTTCACTAGTGGACCCTACAATTCATGACATTGAATGTAGATCCAATAATTACGATTAGGAAAACCAAATTTATAAACCCTAGATCTGACAGCCGATTGAAAATACTAAATGTTTATTCTAAACCAATGATTACTGCAAAAAATCCTAGATAACTCTCATAGAAAAGACTTAACTACCTATGACATAACCGTTAAAAGTTCTACTTATATGAGAATAAAATCCTTTGATGTAGACTTATCAAAAACAGAAAATCATTTATACAAATTAAGTACTCCTTATTGTAAAATCCTTAATATTTTGAGGACTTGTAACTTTATACAAACAAAATTTTGAAAGCAGCTCTATACTCTCATAAAATCCAAAGTTTTAAATCTTTTAGAGAATGATAAACCAGATCTATAGTTTTATTTTGAAAATCTCAAGTTTATGAATCCCCTTTTCCTTAGATTACTATTTTTCTAAAGACATGCTCTTAGAAACTCGGATCTAAAATCTCTTTTCAAAACAACTAAGATCTAACCTTCTTTCTTTTAAATAAAGTTACAAAAACTCTAGACTTTTTCTAAATAACCGAGGGTTAAAGTGAAACAAATCTTCCATGATGTAAAGTCTCCCTGTTTCAAGCGCCAAAATATAGTTATAGGAAAACCTACAACACACCCAAGAACTATCTTAAGCTAATTTCTATTATCTCAGTCCAGATTTGAGGTCCAAGTTCAAGCCATAATAAAAAAAATGAAGAGCACAAAGGATTTATGTGGTTCGGTGTTAAAACCAACATCCATGGGAGGGATTTCACTATGATATGAAGAAGATTACATGCTCTCTCACTTAGTACTAGAATGTTCTCAGTTCTCACTCTCAAGTGCCTTACACAGAATGTTCTACCCCTATTTTATTGTTTACAAGCATATTTATTGACGAATAATGAAGTGGATGACAACTCCTTTTACTTCGCCTGAGGTCTCTTCGTCGCAGCTTTCTAGAGGAAGAAACTATCTTCGTTGATACTCACCTTTGCTGACTTGCTCGCTGGTCACTCTTCGTCATTACAGTCTTCGATGCTCTTCTCTTTGTCGAATTGAAGTTCGTCACCTGTCCCAACAAACTCAGACTGTTGATCTGACCGTTCTGTTCGCGCATTAAATGCCCAACCACCCAATTCAAACTCGGCCGTTCATCCTTGGTTAGTGCTTTCCACGTGTCTGAATCTTAGGAAGTAGGCGGAAATCCCTATGTTGACTGAGTATAATTTCAATACTTGCTTGGAATACCTCTCTTTCGTGTTTATGTTTTGCGATGCGAATACGGAGCAAAGTGATTTTCTGTCCCCACAAGATTAAAGACTGACATCACCCTAAAAAATGGAGAAGGAAAACTCCTGTGAAAGCATCAAAAAATACTATGTTACAAATATTGACCCCAATTAGACATGATTGTATCCAAAGATATCCTTTTCAGTTCTTCCAAATTTGTACAATTGTTGTAGGCTTGCATTTTGAAGAGATCGATAATAGAGTCAAGGTCCACATCAGCATTTTCAAAGATAAGAGAGTTTCTGCATTTCTAGTTCGACCAACAAATTGAAGCTGGAAGGACATGCCATAGCTTATTCCTTACTTCATGAACAAGCTTAAAAAGCCAGCTTTTGATGATGATGTCAATACAATTTGGCATAACACCTGTGATCCCAATTGAATCTTTCAAATGATTATATACTTTGGAAGTTAATTCACAGTAAAATGATAGATGAGAGGCGGATTCAGCTGCTTTACAACATAGAAGAGACCCATTGACGATAATCTTTCCTTTTCTGTAGAGAAGATCCATAGTCACTAATTTCTTATAGAAGACCAACCAGGGAAAGAAATCCAACCTGCCACACTATAGACCATACATTGAGGTTAAGGTTGGCATTTTCATGTGGTTTTTCAAGTCTAGCATAACAAGACTTCACAGTAAACTTACCCTAGTTGTCGATATTATGAATTTTTATATTGTCCCATGTAAGCCGATTCAATTAATGAAGTCAAGCTACATACCTCATTAAATTGAATTTTTGTGAGTCTTCTTTGTAATCCTAGTTGGAAATACTCAGACTTGCACCCCCATCAAATCAGCAAGGCTTGATATATCATCAACTCCTGTTATACCAAAAAGACTAGTTGTAGAAAAGTTGATGCGAAGGCCTGATGCTAGCTCGAAGAGAAGGAGACTAAGTCTTAATTTGTGAACTTATTCCCTGGAGGCATCGAGGAACACCAACGTATCTTCTGCAAACTAAAGATTACCTATTTTGATCCCATCATGGTTGAGTTGGAAACCTCATATCCATCCTTGAGATATTGTCGTTTAGAACATGTTGTTCAGCGCTTCAGAGACAATAAGAAAAGGAAAGGGAGATTGGTCCCCTTGTCTTAAACCCTTTCCCATTGAAAAATGAGTATGTGTAAACCCGTTTATAAGGCATGAGACATGAATACTTCGAATGCAACCCTGGATCCACTTTCCCCACCTTTAAGTAACATACCTTATTTCGAGAACAACTTCATCTAAAAAGCCCCAAGAGACATGGACAAAATCCTTCTCGAAGTCGATTTTACAAACTAACCCCAGAATGCCACTCTTAATCTATGAATCCATGCGCTCATTGGAAATAAGAGCGTAGTTTAAAATTTGTCTTCCTTTAATAAGAGCTGACTCGAGACAATGGGAGGAAGAATAACCAACCTTCAAGCGCTCTGCTAATACTTTAGAAATAATCTTATATATACTGGGGGTGTTTGGTAAAAATTATCATTAGATAATCATAAATTAAAAAATAATTATGATATTAATCATTATTATAATAAATTTTAATAAATAACTTTTTGGGATAATTGATTATCTTAAAAAAATGCTCTTGAAGAGGAGAGAAAAAAATGATGAACTAAGAAAAAAAATTTAGTCCACTATTGTTTTTTATCTCTCTCTTGATAGTTTAGAGAAAATAAGGAAAAAAATCTAATTCATTTTTGTTAAAAAAATAATTGATTATGATAATTTTTATAAATGACTTTTTTCTACTTATGAAAATAATGAGTTTTTTCAATTATGATTAATATAATCATTTATTATAAATTTTAACAAACACCTATATAATGGATTATGGACTGGATAATTAATTATGAACTCATAATCCATTATAATAATGGTTACCAAACAGCCCACTACTCATGGACTAATGAGTTTGAAGTCCTTGATATCTCCGACCACTTCTTTATTAGAAATAAGAGACAAGAAAGTCATTTTGAGTCTCCAATTCATGTTCCCCCAGTTGTAGAAATCTTTTACAACTTTCATAATGTCATCGTCCATGAAGAACCAACACTTCAAAATGATCATGACTTGAAAACTGCTTGCGCTTGGCGCACAGTCTAGCCCAAAACTCTTGAGAGCATTAAGATACTCTTCTTCAGTAATTGGGATCTCCAATTGTTGAGCTTGATTTGCAGCAATCTTAATTAAGATTCATATTCTGAATACTTTGTCTTACCCTGTCATCCTTTTTGAAAAGATTGGAGAAGAAAAAAGTGATCAATCTTTTATTGTAGTTTTATCTTCGATAAAGGCCCCATCAATCCTCAAGAAAGGGATAGTGTGTTTCTACGCCTTCTTACCCCTTAACAACCCTGTGAAAAAATCATGTGTTACGGTTACCATCTTGATCCCATTGTAATTCAGTCTTTTGCAGCAACATAATATCTTTTTTGTCTGACAACTTTTCGAAGTCACATTTGAGCAAAGAATACTATGTTTTTAAATATCGTTTGAACTTTGAGAGCTGGATATCGAGTCTAAATGCTATATAGAGTTAGATTAAGGCCCAATAATAAACATGCTCGATCTCTGTCTTCTTGACAATGAGTCAGGCGGTCAGCCCTTTTACTTGTCGGTAAGTTTCTCAATGAAAAAGTCTAAATCAGTTGTGATTGGAATACGGACGTAACTCGTAAGTGATGTTTTGTTGTTTTTTTTAATGGCTGTATTCGTATGAAAACTGTTATTACGTCTGTTGAAACCATAAAGTCGCATATTCCGTAAACTAAACTGATTTTGTGAATAGATTATATATATATATATATATATTGTTGGTTTGGAATCTTTGGATGTTGAGTATTAAAAAAATACTTGCACACGGTACGCCAATAATTTAAGTTTGAATTTAATTTTGGTGTGGGGTTTTGTCAATAGTGGTTTAGTGCATGGTTATACGCGTACGCAAAGCTTAGAATTTACTGTTTCTGCTCGATCAATAGAACTTGAAGAAAGTTCTATTAAGAGATGCTAATACAAGATACACGCATATGCGTATACAATCTGGATTTGGTTGTGCACTGTGGTTGGTAATGCATAATGTGGTTGACAAGGCTTTAACAATAAGTGCCGTATGCGGCATACCTCATTCAGCCATTGCTGCCGGCGCTACAATTATATACCGTATTTCAAAAGGTTACAATGTAATACTTAAATGCAAACTGTTTATTCGAACTGTCGAAGAGTCATTTGCAGATTTTTTTAAACAAAAAAAAAACAGAAGAAGGAATTCAAAGTTTGAAACTCTAAGATGCGTATTCCTAAACAAAGGTCGGCAATGTGAAAGACTACATGTGCACATGAAACATTTCTCAAATGCTTGCCCCTACTTATATAAACTTAACCTAATTATTGCGAGAGCCATTGCTCAAAAAACAGGATGTAGCTTAGAAATTTTAAGTTTATTACTACTTTTGGAGAGCTTGATATTCATTGCAAACTGTCACTGAGTCTGAGATGTAGTCTTTCTATGGAGATTGAAGAATATTTTTTTCCTGTAAAAATTCAGCCTAAATTTTGATCTTTAGATTAAGAGATATTTGGATATTAGAAATAGAGCATTTCTGTTTCAATCAATCCTAAAAACCAGAAATAGAAATATTTAGTTTTATAAAAAGTTAGAATTCTTTTTTTTTTTAAATTATTCTAAAATTATAAAACCAAACTAATTTCTAAATATTTTTTTTATTTTAGAAATCGAAAAATAATTTATAAATTGATATCTAAGGCATTTGATGATCTCATCACATTGACTTTCTTACCAGTTTTATATTAAATTGTATTCATTATTGAAAAGGAAAAAAATAAAATCTTTGTTTTAGCTATTTTTAAAATAGGTTACGTGTGTAGTTCCAGCATAAATACACGTTCACATTATGATACCCAGTTGTACTAAAAAAGATCCAATTAATGAGTAGTCAACATCTATAATCGAACTTACCCTTAAATTTATCATAGCATTTGACATTTAAATTGCCAAACTTACCCTTAATCTCTGTCCTCTAGTCTGCATAAGTGTAAACCTTGATTAGTGAAGGATTTAAAAAATGGGTTGGTTCCGCGGTTTATATAATTAGGTTATAACTAGCTAGGTAACCCACGTCCGAACTCATAACCTATTGATCTTAACTTGAATCCCTAAATTAGTAGGAAAGTAAGAAAGCGATTCAATACACAACGTGAAAAAATTAAAAATCTTACAGATAATAGCAGCTCTGGGATCTAAAATTTCAATTAGAACCAAAATCGATAAAAAGCTACATTCGTGACTTAAAATCTACCTACTACAGTGATGGACCTATTAAAGGACTAATCAGAATTTTAGTCTGGCAGCCCTTCAAGTTTACAAGTCTAATTTTATCTTTTTATTAAATATGGGGCTTGACCAAAGTTAATAGTTTCGGGCCAAATTATTTTTTCAGCTCTCCTAAATCCATGCCTGACCTATTGGTCACAATTTATTATACGACCTTAAATAATGTCTCATGATTAGGGTCTGTTTTGTGATTCAAAATTTGCACCATAAATCAAATGTTATCATTATGAAATAAAATTTATCTGAAGATCCAAAATTCTGCAACGTAATCAAAATATGGTTTAGGGTCAAACTTATAGTTGAATGGTTTCCTATCAATTCTAGTAAGAAGGAAGTCAGAGGTTTAATCCCCACCGTAAAAGTTTGTATTCCTATTAATATAGTTGTATAGTTGGGTTTGGCGGGATGAATCTAGCAGTGGGGCCAGACTACCTGGTTAAATTCAGATAGGGATCTGGGTCCAATTTTCACGTATCAAAATATGTCTTATATCTGCCGGACTGGCACATATCCCAAAATTTACGCTATACACCATCTTGTGGAACCAAAACCAATCCCGGAAAATGGGTTGGAATTGGGATATCGGAAGAGGAGAATTTTGGGAAATATAAAGGAAACAAAAATTAAACAAATTCATTTAATAGTAAGTAGGTGTTTAAGACATTTCCATCCAATGAAACCAGTGGTATCCGCATTGTCTACATTGCAATAGCTGTTGCTGGATCCATCCATATATCGATTCTCACCTGTTTAGAATCAAGAAGCAGTTCCAAGTTTTCCTTCTGCTACAACTCTACTCTCTTTTTCATGGTTGTTAAATCATGAGAACTCGAAATTCTCCACTTTTATTATTGGTGTTCTTGTTTGTTCTCGCTTTAATTCAGCTTCCATCATCATTCGGTTATAGCTATAGAACATTAAACAGAAAAGAAGCAACCACTCGAATAGAAGAGTTGAGTAGATATTTATGGCGCTTATTATCCAAAATTTCTCCTGCGAAAAGGTACGAACGGAACGACAGCATTGATCCAGTACATGGAATTTCTAAACGATGGGTGCCCTCTCGACCAAATCCACTTCATAATTAATAAGGCTTTTTCTATCTTCGAAGCTCCAAAATACAAGTCATGGCTTGGCTTTCATACCATAAACTTATGTGATAAAAAAAAATGTTGCCAATCTCATTACAGTACAATGCTAAAATCATTGGGTAATGCTTCTGTAATAAAAAAAAAATCCTACCGCTGAACTTATTATAATATGATGGTAAAGTTATAGATAATGTTACATGTGATCTGAATTAAAAACTTATCACTACTAAATTCTTTATTTATTAAAAGATAGAGGTTTTCTTATTTACTTCTTCTTCATAGATGTCTATATGGGGATATCGATGTGTATTCTATATATTATTGTCTTTTTTGTCGTGTCACAATGAAGTAGTCTGTTTGTATAGTGTAGTTTGTTCGAAAGGGACCAAAGTTGGATCTCTAGGTCTCTCTACCAAAGTAAGGATCAAAGGTCACCTGAAAGCCGTCACATACTCACATTATACAATTGATCTTTCACAATAAGTTGCTCTAGCGGTTTACGCTTCCATTGAGCTTAATTTGTTGAAGACGTATCGGCCTGCACTTGGAGCATGTACTCTCTTTTTTTATAAGAAAATGAGATGCCTAAGCAGGACTCAAAGCACATTATTTTTACTTACAAAGCTAAAAATTGACTCATGCAAAACCCTAGTATCACCAGTTACGAACTTGTTGTTATATGTATTTGATACCCAATTTGTTCTCGTTCCGTGATGGTATAACATTGGGAAGTGCTATAAAAACCCACACCTATGTGGATAATTAAAAATAAGACGTTAATCAAAAAGTAAACCAATTATACTTTGAATAGTGTCATATTCTCTTAAATTTTTTATTTTTCTTTTACTTTTTTTATATAAAACTGTTGTCGATTAATTCATTAATAATAAATCAAAATCAAATAAATATCAAGTACAACAAGAATAAAAAAAAAATAAAGCAGTATACTTGTAACTGTAAAAAATCAAAATTTCCGCCAAGGAAAAGAGAAAGAACTTTAAGTTATACCGCAAGGACACGGTTGTCGGTGAGACAGTATGCAAGTACGGTTCGTTCCATAGGAATTTTAAAATTGCAATCTCTAATTTTTGATTAATTATTGTGCAAATGACAAATTGATTTTGGTGAATTAATTCTAAAATAAAACAAATGATATATAAACAAATGATATATAAACAAATGAAACAAAACTTAGGACTCGAGATTTCATCACAACTATGCAAACTGGATATTTGTAACCATTCTCTATAATTTTCTCAAAACAATACTCAAGACGATTTCAGACTATTATATTTACATCTTGGAAAATATGGAATTTTAATCAATTAGTTTTTATCAAAGGATTTAACAATTATCTTCATTATAAAATGATATTCTCTAAAAAGAATATTTAAAACGATTAAATGAGCATCGTAAGACACACGAAGAAATTATTATCTTAATTACACAAGAAAATAGGACCAAGAGAATTATTAGAGAAAAATATTCGCATCATGCTAGCAAACATAGTTGGACTCTCTCTCTCTAATCCTAGGGGAGGAAACTAGCTACTTATTGCAACAAAAAAAATGGAAGAAAAACCCTTTTTATTCATGATTTCTAAAAAAGAATTACAAAGAAGAACTAACCAAATTCGTCGCAGAAATAATAAATGATTTAATGAATAAACGACTCACTTCTGGAACAGTTGAATAAGGCATGTTTTTTTCTATATTAAAGCTCAGAACTGTTGTTGGTACTATTCGTGAAACTTATACAATAGATAGTGAATTTAAAAGAATAAACCAAAGACGTAAACTACAGTTCTCTTTTTATGACGAAGTTCTTCTTTTTTTATGACGAAGTTCTTCTTCAAACTTTTGGCCACAGAATCTTCAACCTTTTTGTAACACATTCTTCATCTTCTTCACAAGAGCAGAATTTTTTTGAGTTTTTGTTTCTTGATTTCTGGCCTCTGTCAGCCTCCTCTGATTGTTACTTTCGACCCTTTTTATAGTACAACTCCAAATCTCGTCAGTAACTCCTCAAATCTTCCAAATATTTTTCTTTTAATAGAAATTCCATCACGGGTTTTTTTTTCTCGGACATTAAATTCGATCAAAAATCCTTGAGTTTTCTTGCTTTATTTAACTCTTTTTTTCTTATTAAAGCTCGAGAGTAAGATGCTATTACCTTCTCGCGAATGATATGCTCTTGATACGAAGATAAGATAGATTTTCTTTCCTTCCGAGATTATATGCTTTTCTTTGAGAACAACTACCTTTCTTATAAGTTCGAGATTATGTGGGACACCTTCCTCTTATTTAGGCAAGCAAATATTCTTTTCTTAACACTCTTAAATGTCCAGAATTGTGATCTCAATTCACGCAGATAAAAAGAAGGAAACTTTCCCGCCGTTTTTCTTGTTTGTAATTCAAAGAAGGTGGGTGCCTTGATCCAAAGCATGGGTGCCTTTATCACTTTTTTCCGGGTGCCTTTATCAATTCTGGTGTGTGTTTTCAATAATTTTTAAGCCAATTTTTTGTTGATTTCAAATTCTCCAAAAATACCTATAAACGAACATTATTAGTACAAAATTAGAAAATTAATAATATAAATATGAGACCAATTAAGACAAAAAGAAATTGTCTACCAAATACCTCCAAAATTATATTTTGCTTGTCCTCGACCAAATCTAATCTAAAAATAAAAAATCCTAACTCACTTTCGCAGGCATCGAGATTGCACTTAGCGTGTGCAACAAGCCTTTGAACCCATAGGTGTCCTTATCGGACGAGTTTTGTCTCGTGAGGGTTTACAAGAGGTATACCCACAAAACCTTTACTCCAAATTCTAGCTACTTGTGAATGATTGAGGATAGACCCTAAACATGTTATTTAGTTGGCTACGAGAGGAATTACCCTGTTTTGAGTCCAATTGTTGTACACGAGTTTTTAATCAAGCGTACTAAAATTCATATATATGAAAACAAAGCACTACTCAGATAGTCATACAATGGACCACAATACTCGGAATCTGACAAACCACAATCTCATGAATAGATTAAGAAGATGGATATGGAGATGCTGAAGTTTGCACATGTTGACTAAGGTAAACGGTGTTTTCCATATCTGTATGAAGGTCACCGCTAGGATGAATTCTAATGGATTGAGATACGCTCCCGCTGGTCTTAATCCTTATACTAATATCGATTCAGCTGGTATATACAAGGGACCAAGCGGTCGATTTATTATAAATAAAATAATTATTCACTTTTTTTTTCTATTTTTTTCATCATTTTTTTTGGTCTAAATAAAATATAATAATGAGGCTTGATCTCAATCACTCTACTTCATCCCAATGATGATAACAATTCGATGCTAGTGCCCCCCTAAATCACTTAGAGAAACACAAAATTACAAAAATAAAAACGAAACGTGATATGGTGACGACTTCGAGATATGGTGACGACTGTCATGTTATTTCTAACACTTGAGCTTTGTCCTTTTATGAATAAACCATTTAGATGGATCCCTCAACTCCTACAGCCAAGAAATTTGTTTCCATCTACTTAGAATGGTCATTGTCATCCTGAATTGTTCACAAGTTTCTAAATTTTGGAGTTTTTGATACAACTAAATTTTTAAAATTTTTCTCCCTTACCCCCAAACTTAAATTGAACATGGTCCTCGATGTTCAAAAGATAAATGAATGAGAGCATGAACAAAGATTAATAATGATCATAGTAAATATATAGGGAAAGATATTACCATCACCGTGTACCAAAAGCATATGGGTTTCCTCCCACAGAGCGATAAGTTTAAAGTCTTCATCCAGACCAAGAAAGGATTAATCACACTTTACGAATCATATAACAATAATCGAAATAGTTGTGGATCCTTAAAGTCAATCGAATTTGACTCATACAGCTAACCACGATGAAATAAATGAAGGTGGTGGTGGTCATTCTCATGAAAATGTGTCTATTTAAACTTCCAAAAATATTCATGTTTAGTTTCACAAATTAAAATTGACACATTTGAAGTTGAAACATTCCCACATTGGTAAATAAAATATTGGTGGGACAACAAGATCAATCATGCTATCATAGACCGGGTAAACCACATCAACCAGAGGATGGGTTTTTGACGACTGAATTTTATTCTGGACAAAATTAGGCTCGGGAAAACGTTTTTGAAGATAATCTCTTAAAATGGTAGAGGCACATATGTCAATTCCCAAGTTAGGGACCTTTATAAGAGTCGATGGTAAATCACGGGGTGAATGGTATTCACCCCCAAACTTAGAATTTTCAGTGTCCTTGGGTAGACTAGTCATAATTTCCTTAATTTATAGATCGTCAGATTCCTGAAAATGGTCAATTGCTTCTTCAAAGTTATAATCAGGTGGTGCATCCTCATTCACATTTAAGATCTCTATGAGTCTATCTTCTTCGTCATGGACTACGTTCTTTGAATCTTTAGACTCTAAAACACTAGTCTCGGGATAAACTCGTTCCTCTAAACCATCATCGTCTTCATAATAACAAGGAAATATTTCACCATCTATAACAATGGTATCTCTAGTTAAATCCCTTTCCTCTTGAATAGGTAAATAATCATTAATATTATTAGGATCAGAACTAGAGACATCATTATTATCATGAAGCCCAAATGATATAAAAATTTCTTGATCATTATGACTACGGATTTCAATTTTATCATCAACAATACCCTCATCATCATAAAAATATGAAGATGATTGAACCTTATCTAAATAATTAGTGTCTTCTATTCTAACTGTGTCCTCTAAATTAGGTAAATATTCATCATTATTATGATGGGTACAATTGGAAATATTGTTTTGGCAATTAAGTTCATTTGGAGCAATTGTCCGTTCACCTTCAATTTTCTCCTCATCTAAATATGCATTAAGTTCACTGAGAGTTGTACACATAGCTTCAAGTTTTTTTGTTATCTTCCGTCTATTTTTATCTAATTGATTGAGTTTAGCATTCCAAGAATCAGACGAAAAATCAAGAATTTGTGAAGTTTCCATGTAGCGCCTGAGGGCATCTTCTAAAGATGGACTTTCATAAGAGGGATTATGTGGCAACTGTTTGACTAAATCATCCTTATGTGACTCTTCATAAAAAATTTCCATGATTATGTCAGAGTTACGTGAAATTTCAGTCAACCTCTTGAGTGAATCTTCTAAAGAAAAACTTTGATCATAAGAAGTATTTTGTTGTAACTGCTTCACTAAATCCTCCAAAAATGAAGAATAAACATTTTGCTCAATATAAGATTGCTCATTTACCCATCCGTACGACTAGTGAGCGTGCGAATAGTAATTGGAATCACTATGGTCTGAACCATAACCTCGAGAGGGTTGGTTGTGGTCCCAAGTACTATTTACACTATAGTCATAGTAAGGATAATGTCCATTTTGAGATTCAAGTCGATAATCAATGTATTGGTCATCATAATACAAGTTCGACATTTTCTTATTATTATATGGGTGCACGTGCTAATACAGGTTCGACTAAAATAGGTAAGCTCATGTTACCTTAGCGAAATATACCTACAGGCAAAGACTGGTAAAAGATACAATGCTAAGGCTTATGGAATTTCAACTGATAACGCCCAAAGGGTTCAGTGTACTATTCCATGTGTTTTCCTAAAATTTGGTAGCGGACAATGCAAATGATGTGTGTGTGCATTTTTTTTTATTATATATATACAAAAATAAAATAAAGATCTAACTAAATGTATACAAAAGAAATCCTAATTTCCTAATTTACTTATTTATAAAATAAAAATCTAACAAAATAATAAAATAAAAATTGGGATTATCTTAGTTACTTGTTTTGGTAGGTAATTTCAATTCCACAGCAAATGTAAAATATCTATTTGCACACGAAAAATAAAATAATACCCAAAGTAAAATCTAACAGATAAAATCAAAATAAAATCAAAATTATAAACTAATTAACAAAAAATTAAAGAAAAATTAAAATTAACAACTTCTTAATCCCGGCAGCGGTGCCAAAAACTTAGTGGGAATTGTAAGTTATACCGCAAGAACACGACTATCGGTGAGACAGTATGCAAGTACGGTTTGTTCCACATGAATTTTAAAATTGCAATCTCTGGTTTTTGATTAATTATTTTGCTAATGACAAATTGATTTTGGTGAATTAATTCTAAAATAAAACAAATACTAAAAATGATATATAAAATGAAACAAAACCTAGGACTCGAGATTTCATCACAACTATGCAAACTGGATATTTGTAACCATTCTCTATAATTTTTTCAAAATAATACTCAAGACGATTTTAGACTATTATATTTACGTCTTGGAAAATATGGAATTTTAATCAATTATTTTTTATCAAAGGATTTAACAATTATCTTCATTATAAAATGTTATTCTCTAAAAAGAATATTTAAAACGATTAAATAAGCATCGTAAGACACACGAATAAATTATTATCGTAATTACACAAGAAAATATGACCAAGAGAATTATTAGAGAAAAATATTTGCATCATGCTAGCAAATATAGTTGGACTCTCTCTCTAATCCTAGGGGAGGAAACTAGCTACTTATTGCAACAAAAAAAATGGAAGAAAAACCCTTTTTGTTCATGATTTATAAAAAGAATTACAAAGAAGAACTAACCAAATTCGTCGCAGAAATAATAAATGATTTAATGAATAAACGACTCACTTCTGGAACAATTGAATAAGGCATGTTTTTTTCTATATTAAAGCTCAGAACTGTTGTTGGTACTATTCGTGAAACTTATACAATAGATAGTGAATTTAAAAGAATAGACCACATACGTAAAATACGGTTCTCCTTTTATGACGAAGTTTTTCTTTATTTTATGACGAAATTCTTCTTCAAACTTTTGGCCACAGAATCTTCAACCTTTTTGTAACACTTTCTTCATCTTCTTCACAAGAGCAGAATTTTTTTGAGATTTTGTTTCTTGATTTCTGTCCTCTGCCGGCCTCCGCTAATTGTTACTTTCGAACCCTTTTTATAGTAGAACTCTAAATCTCGTCAATAACTCCTCAAATCTTCCAAATATTTTTATTTTAATGGAAATTCCGTCAGGGGATTTTTTTCTTCTCGGACATTAAATCCGATCAAAAATCCTTGAGTTTTCTTACTTTATTTAACTCTCTTTTCCCTATTAAAGCTCGAGAATAAGATGATATTACCTTCTCGCGAATGATATGCTCTTGATACGAAGATAAAATAGATTTTCTTTCCTTCCGAGATATGCTTTTCTTTGAGAACAACTACCTTCCTTGTATGTTCGAGATTATGTGAGACACCTTCCTCTTATTTAGGAAAGCAAATCTTCTTGTCTTAACACTCTTAAATGTCCAGAATTGTGATCTCAATTCACGCAGATAAAATGAAGGAAACTTTCCCGTCATTTTTCTTGTTTGAAATTCAAAGAAGATGGGTGCCTTTATCACTTTTCTCTGGGTGCCTTTATAGTTCTTGTGAATGCTTTTAACACTTTTAAGCCAATTTTTCCATGATTTTAAATTCTCAAAAAATACCTGCAAACGAACATTATTAATACAAAAATAAAGAATTAACAATATAAATATAAGATCAATTAAGACATAAAAATATGTCTATCAGGTGTCTTCTTGAGAAAATGATGTTCCAACAGAAGTAGAGTTATCTACCCAAAATTTTGACTAGAGAACTGAGAATTCCAAGATCCAAAATTCAATGTTGTACTTTAGAATCCACGAAAGACCAAAAACTATTAAAATAAATGAGAACCACCGTTAAAGTAAAGGTAAAAATTACCAATAAGGATGAAGGCTAGAAGCACTTAAAAGATATCCAATCCAAAAACTTTGTTCTGGATTAAAAAGTAAGCGCGGCGAGCAAGCAAAGCCCATAAATACTCAGCATCCTCGAGAACAAGAGGTAGGACTTATCGATACTTTATGTCAAGGGAATCGACTGGCATTCAGCTAGGTTATTAACCAAAAAATAGTCGCATTATAATTTATTTGCAAACAGAAGAAGGATCGTCTATAAGCTGTTTTGTTTACCTAACCGAATCCATATTTTGATTATCAAATATTTTTATTGAAAAAAATCATATTCCGCTAGGTTATTTATAATCGTCTAATTCAAATTGTTGATCACCTGAGAACATTAACTAAATACGGTAGGGTGTGTTAAATACAACCTAGCCGAATTTAAAGTATTCTTTAAAATAAAAAATACGAAGTACTTATTAGAGGCGGCAGGTTGGATTCAAAAAATAACAAAGTAGAATTTGGATATGTTCATCGTTTTTTACAAGCACTTTTAGAAGAAGAAAAAAACTAATTAAAAATCAAAATATGTGAGTTACTTTAAAATTACCTTCTAATATAAATCATGGTAAAAAAAAATCTAATTTCTTGGAGATATCTTCTTTTTTGAAAAAAAAAATTTTCTCAAAAACTACTCTTATTTTTCTTATCTTCTTCATCTTGAATCTAAGTTACTAGATTTTAGATATGAGATTTCATACCTTTTGAGCAAATCTAGACAGCATTATTACTACATTTTGTGTAAATAAATAAAAATTACATTTATTTTATTTTTACGAAATTAAGGTTTGGTTTTTTGTTTTTCTTTACTGTTTTCAATTTAATAATATTTCTATGGAAATTCTATGTCATATGATGTTTCAATACGCTTTTACAGGTATTTATTATAGTCCTTGAGTTTTTCCGATGAGCGTTTATATCGATTTCAACAATCGGTTCAAATGGATCACTAAAGACGATTTATTCCCGCATGGTGTGGAACTATGTTTCTCCGAAGATCGTTGGTTACCGGTTTTGATTGTGATGATGAGTTATTGTGCATAGTATTCTTCTTTCATACGAGATTTTAATCTTATCGGAGAAGAAGAAGAAAAAGACAAGTTCAAATGGAAAAATCAGAATTCAAATGACATCCCCACAATATCATTAGTTTCTTATGTGAAAACTATGTTTTTGATACTTGTATGCTATTACAATGTTTTTGCGATACATGTTATATGTATTTTTTTCATATTTTTTATCTCTATTGTATTTGATCCATATTTATTAAAATTAATAAGTTTACTCTTTTAAAAAAAAATATCAACCAGGTCATACATCACTTGGTTCAATGTCGTATTGAAAAGCTATTTCACCAATGTGAGAATCGATTGAAACTTGTCAATAAGTTTATTTTGGGAAGATCTCATGGAATTACGGTTATCCTGTAACAGCTTCACTCAAATTAATAATTTAGTCCTTCAAAATATATATATAAACCATGGTTATACACCACTTGGTTTAATGTCGTATTGAAAAGTTCTTTCACCAATGTGAGAATCGATTGAAACTTGTCAATGAGTTTATTTTGGGAAGATCTACGGAATTAAGGCTATCCTGTAAATAGTTGATAGGCTTTTGAAAAATCTATTTATAATAACCAATCGCACGACGTCTACAATGTAGAAGCGGCAAATACGGATCGAACCTACAGGGAGCAGGAAAATACTTCAATTAATATCTTTAATTGACTAACTAGAAACAATATTTTTGGGATTTTTAGAACTAAAAATGAGACAAATAAAATCAAACTAAACTAAAATTACACAATGACGGAATCAGTAACTAGGAAATTTGGTTTCCACCAATTTAATCATGCAAAATTCATACAATCTCCAAACGTATTTTCTATAATACTCGAGAAAAATATTGGAATCTGCTTCATATCTCGAAAAATATTTCAATAAATCTTAAATGTTTAGTTTCACCGATGCAATCTCCTTCACTTCTAATGTAGCAATTAGAAAGCGTTATTTATCAATCCTAAAGCATACACCGTCAAAGAATTTAACCCAAACACGACATATCAATTGAAAAGCATAAATAATCAAGAAAATCACATGAACAATTAGATACCAAGCTATATGAAGTGAAATTACTAGTCATTGAATCATACGAAAACGTTATAGCAGAGTTAACATGAATACACAATTAAAATTGGTTTTTACCTAAAACCCTAATCACAAAATCTAGGTAGACATAGTTATGGATTTCTCAAAATCTATAAAAAAAATACATATCAAAAGAAAAAAAAATCAAACCCAATAGGAGAAGGCGTCTTCTCAATCTTCTCTTGATCAGTTC
>JAJJMC010021358.1:247822-261058 GCA_023531435.1 Papaver californicum | reverse complement strand
TTCTAATTTTCATCCCTAGGATTACATCAGCAGGACCTAAGTCTTTCATGTCAAATTTCTCACTCAACATGTTCTTAGTGGAATTAATGATTTCTAAGGTTATGCCTAGTATAAGCATATCATCAACATACAGGCATACAATCACACAGGCATCATTTATAGATTTATTGTACACACATTTTTCAGCTTCATTTATTTTAAATCCACTAGAGAACATTACATGATCAAATTTTTCATGCCATGTTTCGTGCTTGTTTCAAGCCATATAAAGACTTTTTAAGTCTACACACTTTGTTTTCATAACCCTTCACTACAAAGCCTTCGGGTTGGTCCATATAAATTTCTTCATCTAATTCACCATTTAGGAACACAGTTTTTACATCTATTTGATGTATTTCTAGGTTATGAATTGCAGCGATTGCAATTAGCATCCTAATGGAAGTAATTCTAGTGACAGGTGAATAAGTGTCAAAGAAATCTACACCTTCTATTTGTTTATAGCCCTTAGCTACTAGTCTATCTTTAAACTTTTCCACAGTTCCATCTACCTTACGTTTTCTCTTGAAGATCCATTTACATCCTATGGGTTTGCACCCTGGAGGTAAATATACTATCTCCCAGGTTTCATTCTGAACAATAGAATCCATCTCACTAATAGTGGATTCTTTCCACCATGGAGCTTCAGACGAAGTCATGGCCTCTTTATAGGTTTGTGGATCAGTTTCAACTAAACAGGTTATGAATTCTGGCCCAAAAGATTTTTCTATTCTAAGTCTTTTGCCTCTTCAAGGTTCATAAACAGATTCATCTTCTTCTATCGGTAAAATATGGCTAGAAGAAGGGACATCTAGGGATCATCACATTTCATGCGAGATTCAGATTTCAACGGAAACACATTTTCAAAAAATGTAGCATCTCTAGATTCCATAATGGTGTTCACACCAATTTCTGAGTTTTCAGAACTCACAACCATAAACCTATAAGCATTGGTGTGTTCGGGATATCCTATGAAGACACAATCAACTGCTTTAGGTCCTATTTTAGTCCTCTTAGGTGGAGGAATAGAGACCTTGGCTAAACACCCCCACACTTTGAGTATCCATAAGAGGGTTGTTTGCCTTTCCATAATTCATATGGTGATTTGACTGTAAGGGGCACTCTGATTCAGGATATAGCAAGCTGAGAGGACGGCCTCCCCCCACAAGTTCGCCGGTAGTCCTGAACTGATTAACATGGCATTCATCATCTCCTTAAGGGTTCGGTTTTTCCGTTCAGCCACTCCATTTGATTGTGGTGAATAAGGAGGAGTTACCTCACGAATAATGCCATGTTGTGCACAAAAGTATCCTATAGGGAT
The DNA here is from genome assembly GCA_023531435.1 of Papaver californicum. Taxonomy (NCBI): domain Eukaryota; kingdom Viridiplantae; phylum Streptophyta; class Magnoliopsida; order Ranunculales; family Papaveraceae; genus Papaver; species Papaver californicum. The sequence goes on along the minus strand of JAJJMC010021358.1, from coordinate 259,701 downwards.
TACATATTCACCCCCACGGTCAGATCTAATGGTTTTAATTGTGGTGTTCAATTGGTTTTCTACTTCTAATTTATATAATTTAAATGCTTCTAAAGCATCATCTTTTCCTTTAAGCAAGTAAATATGACAGTGTCTAGTACAGTCATCTATGAAAGTGACAAACCATTTTTTACCACCTATAGTTTGGATTGATTTCATATCAACTAAGTTTGAGTGAATTAACTCTAAGGGATTAGAATTTCTGTGGACATTTTTCTTAAAGGGCTTCTTTGCATATATTGATTCTACACAAACTTCACATTTATGTTCATATTCCAAATTTAATTTTGGTATGCATCCAGAGTTTGCCAATTTGTTCATTGATTTATAATTTACATGACCAAGTCTACCATGCCGGATATTCAATGAGACAACAACATAAGAAGAATCAATTTTATTAACTTCAACAGAGGTTACAGATAATTTGTATATGCCTTCAGCCTTATAGCCTTTTTCCTTAGTGATAATCACTTTCCCAGACTCAAATACAATCTTAAAGCCCTTATCATCTAGCACACCACTTGAAACGAGATTCTTGCAAATGTCTGGTACATGTAAAACTTCACTCAATGTGAGGATTTCCCAGAGGAGAGCTTCAGCGAAACTTTTCCTTTTCCTGCAACCTGTGCTGCAGATGAATTACCCATATAGAGTTTTTCTCCTTCTCATACCGCCTAATAGGAGGTGAACATGTCTTTACTTCAGCAGACATGTTTGGTAGCTCCAGAGTCTACCCACCAGTCTCTCACATTGTTACTAAGTTAACCTCAGACACCGTGCCAGAAAACTTAATTTTACTACTTTCAACTAAATTTACATTTGTTTTCTTAAAATTTGCATCTTTGCGTTTTCTACAATGAATTGCCATCGGGATCGAGACCAAGACGAGCCACTAGTGGAGTGGTGAAGGAGGCCTATATTCTTTTGGCCGGTTACTTTTTGGTTTTTGGCTCGGTATGGCCAGACACACCACAAACATAACATGCTCCCTTAATTTTACCAATAGCAGATTTTGGTTTTTGAAAGGTACCTTTTCTTTGCGGGCCAGGCTTGCGCTTGTTGTGGTCCAGACTTAGATTAGCAAATTTTTGTTCGATGACATGAGCTTTGTTTGACATGTCTCTTGCAGAAGAAACATTCTTGTCCTTTGAACACAGCAATTCTTCAACTTGGATTTTCTTGCCCAATTCTACCATGAAAATTTCACCAGTTTCATGCCTTAGTCTTCTCTTGTATTCATCCCAGGCATTTGACAATTTTTCAATAACAACAGAAACTTGAAATGTTTCGTCAATAACTATTCCTTCAGCAATTATTTCATTAATAATTTTTTGCATCTCCAGAAACTGATCAACCACTGATTTATCATTCATCATTTTATATTCCAGAAAACGTGCAACCAGGAATTTTTTACTTCCTAGATGTTTCTGCTTCATATTTATCTTGTAGTGCAGTCCATAAATTATAAGCATTAAAATTATCCTTAGTATTGTAAAAATCATATAAAGCATCTTCAAGACAGTTTAAGATATGATTTTTGGCCATATAATTACTTCTCTTCCAACTTTCTAAGTCCTGTAATTTTTCAGGTTCATTCAGAGACTCATCAAACGGCTTCAGAACCATCTTATCTATCATGTGGAAACTCAGAAAAAATAACATTTTAGACTTCCATCTCTTGAAGTCCTTTCCAAAAAAAATCTGAGGTCTGTCAACATCAGTCTTCACCATTGTTACAGAAGTAAAATTTTGAAATTAAGCAAATTATCGAGTTAAGAATGTTGGAGTATATTCCTGTAACAGTAAGCAAACCAAACAGAAACTTGAAAAGAGTTAAGGGTTAGAACAGATAACACACTTCACAATCACACTAGCACAGAGAGATGGAGTCGCATGTTCAACAGACTGCCCTTAACTCGATATTTGTCAGGTACACCTTTGGAAAAGTGTTGTTATACCTTTAGAGATGACAAATCAAATCCAGGATAAAACCACCTGATACCAACCCAGTTAGCAAGACTCGTTGGCCCGTTGTGAACTTAACATTAGAAGAAAATGAAGAAATAAACTAGTGCGCATACAAAGCAAGAAGAGGGGAAAAGTCGTCAGGTCAGTGGCTGCGACTGGGGTAAGTAAAAATCTGACTTTTGTTTTTCTTTTAAAGAAGAAGAAGACTGTTGAATTTTCAAACGGTCAAAATTCATTTAATCAAACATATTTAATTCGAGATATTTAATTAAAATATTTTGTTTATTAAACCTGATTTAATTTTCTAAATACAAAACGGTAAAATATTTAATGTACAAAATTAAAATATAAAACCGTTGGATCTTTGATGGGTACACGTATGCACACGCAAGGCACACGCCAATGGTCACGCCAATAGTCACACAAACGGTCGCACCAAGGCTCGCACCAAGACTCACACCAATGGTCGCACCATGGCTCACGCCAAGGCTCACGCAAAAGCACACGCAAGCTCCGCAAGCCCGCGGCCCCACTAGTCCATATCCAATCCACTAGTTCTTTTTCCTTATATAGAACGTTTGTGGTAATGAGGATAAACTTCCTCCTTGGTTTGCCCAATATGGGACAAACCAAAAGTTTCTCATTCACTAAGAAGTGAAAATGGATGGCTCTATTTTTCCACCCCAAGTTTGGACTAGTGACCCTAGATCCCTTTAAAATATATTAAGTAACAAAATTCATTTTAAGTAAGAAATCCATTTTTAATTCTAACAAGTCCTTCCTCTCTTCTTTTTGACTTCCTAGGCACCTTAGCCTTTTCTAGTCTGATGTTTTCGCAGTTATCCCTTTCCCTTATTTCATTGACCCTAGTTTGGAAAGAAATTCAATTTCTCTGCAATCCCACCAGAATTTTTGCTTCAGATCATCGTTTCTGGAAGATCTATTCTGTTTGGTGGTTTCATAGTCGTGTGGATTTGAAAAAAATAAAATAAATCAGTGTTAAGCCAAGATTTCAAGAAATGATAAGTTTGAAATTGTTACGAAGATTGTTTTCTGTAGTCTATCCCTGAAGATTTAGAGATTTTGAGATGAACCAAGCGCTACAGATTCTGAGCAACATGAGTACTCTTAGCAAGCAGCATCAACTGAATACTATCAAAACCTCATGCATCAAAACTGATTGTGTTTTTAAAGGGCCGGTGGAATCCCCACCTTTTGTTTTCTTTATTTTCTTCACCAATGTTTTAAATTTCCTGTAATCCTATAATAGATATATAGTTGTCCTTTTGTTCTTATATATTAAGTGTAATAATGATATTAATCCTGTTGTAGTTTAACTTCATATCGAGTATTCGACCTTCCTCACACAGACGCGAGAAAGGATCCAAGGGATAACTTTCCGAATAGTTCCGCCATCACCTTCATCAGTTGGCAAGAAATTATGGGTCAAGTAAAAATAAAAAGAGGTAATCAAGTATCATTCTAGCAGTACACCATAGTATCTGGATACAACCGTGTGACTATAACGTTGGATCAATTCGATCGAAACCCTTTACTACTATCAAAGTTCCAATGGATATTGTTGTGTTCATTAAAAATATAATATTTTTTGTGAAAAGCATTGGCAGAAGGTCTTTTGACCTTCGACACCCAAAATCATTGCCATCTGTTCAACTTCAACATCATCAGTTGATGCAACTCTGATCCGAAAACTGTTGTTTATATTCTATTCCAATATTATATTGTTGTAGATTCATGGCCTAACAATCTAAATATAATTGATAAATCTTTGGGTACTATATACCCTTTTATATTAGCCGTTTAGTAATTTAATAAATCTTATTTTTAAAAAAATGAATATATATGGATTTCACACGAGTATTAAGTATTTAAATACTCTCTTCCCATATTAGTGAGCCTCCTCTTAAATTCCTGCTCCAAGACCATGATGCGTCTCCCATTGATAGTTGCCTATCGAACCCACTCCAAGAGAGGTCTCACATTCCCTTACTCTGTCCGGTTTTCTTCCGTCTGTACCAATACTTCCCACCGGCCACTGATAAGAAATCTCCACCTAATCGACCTTAGACCCAGAATAGTAGTAATAGGGTATCCATTAAAAATTCCCTTTTGTTGCACTGAATTTCATGTGAACCACTTATTAAATTAATAAAATAATAAAATTAATATAATAATTAATACTAATAAATATAAATTAGATGTTACGTATGTATAATTATACCCGTATCAATAGTTGCACTCTTCATACTAGGTTATATATTATAATTTCATTCTATATTAATAACAATCTCTAATTAATATACATATCATAACAAAAATCATCTTTTTGAAGGAAAAAAATACATCCTCGTTCTTGCAATCTCTTCTGGTTATTTTTCATTCTTTTTCAATTTAATAATCTTTTCTAAACACCACATTTCAGTTTGAACCAGTTAAAAAAAGTTCACTTACAAAATTTCTGGAGGAGTTTATTGTTAGTGAAGATTCCGCCGATCATTTGACACATTATTATTGGGTAAATCAGAAGTACAAAACTTGAAATCTTGAGTAACATTCCTAAAAATGAGATTTAAAGAAAAAATTGCATCGGAAAAAATCATGTCATTCCTCATTTTCCAAATATTTCATAAGATGCAAACTCTCAGTTCAAACTTATAATCCAAGTTATCTTCCATCCAAACGATCATGATTTCATTATAATTTTCAGATTTTGTATCAATGTTTTTCACCTTTCCCCGCCTTCTCGGGTAGTAATGTAGCGTCCCTTTCGAGTAGATTTTGGCTCACACACAAACTGCTCGGATCAAAGAAGTTGAATGCGTAAGAAGCTTGACGAATGTTTGAGATACTTCACTGAATTGACAAAATCTTGTAAAAAAATCTTGCAAAAAAATATGACGGCTGTGGGATTTGAACCCACGCCCTTACGGACCAGAGCCTAAATCTGGCGCCTTAGACCACTCGGCCAAACCGTCCAATATGCTGAATCAATGAAATATTAGAAATTATACTATTTCTTATACCAAAGTTCCAGTTTTCCTTTTTAGCATTATCTTGGCCCAATAAGAAACTAGTTCGGTTTTCTTGACAATGAGTCAGGCCTTCGACTCGTTTTCAAAGGATTCTTGTTGACTTGCACAAGCTTGACCATTAACAAAAGAAAAGTCTAAATCAGTGATGATTTGTAATTTTGATGTGACTGATATTTTGTCAATGCCAACGGCGGTATTCTTATGAGAATTGAATATACGTCTGCTGAAACCATAAAGTCAGACACTCGGAAAACTATTTTAAATTTTGCTGATCTTTTTTCTTGTTGGTGAGTATTAAAATACTTGTACACGGTACACCAATAACTTACGTTTGATTTAATTTTGTGTGGGGTTTTGTCAAATAAATAGTGATTTAGAACAACTGCAGCGGTTGGACCATACCAAAGATCAAATACCAAATTTTTTTGCTCTTGAAAAAAAAAAACACAGCGGTTTGAACCCTAAATATGATCTTATGCTTATCTAAAGAGGCGTTTGTTAACGAACGCTACATTAGAATAACGTTAGATTACAGAGACGTCCGTGTAGGGAGACGTTTGCTATTTGACGTTCAACTAGATAAGCGTTTTGAATCCTAAGGATTAGACGCCCTTGTAAAGGAACGTCGAACAAACGCTCACCTAGTGGAGCTCTTGCCTAAACGGTCTCCTAGAAGAGCTTCTATTTCCTAAACGGTCTCCTAGAAGAGTTTTTATTTCCTAAACGGTCTCCTAGAAGAGCTTCTATTTCCTAAACGGTCTCCTAGAAGAGTTTTTATTTCCTAAACGGTCACCTAGAAGAGCTTCTATTCCCTAAACGCTCATCCACTTGAACGTTTACCCTGTCGACGCTCATATAGGGGAGCGTGATCACCATTATTGCAAAACGTCTTCTTAACATAGCGTATGTTAATCTGGCGCTGCTTCAAGGGGACGTTTTAGTCACACACTCTTTTAGTACAACGTTAGAGCACACGCTTTTATGAGTGAACGTTTCACTAGACGTCATTTTGCAACGACGTCCGTGTTTAGAAACGTTCTCTTACAAAAACGTTTAAGGTTAACGCTGTGCTAGAAGAGCGTCCGACTAAATCTGTGTTTGGTCCAGTTGCTCGACAAAACTTGGTCGAATACTGTTCAAAATCTGGACCAAATACCATAGTTACTCGCTCGTTGCGGCTCACAAAACCGGACCAAAAAGGAAATCTTCTCTTTACTCTTTGGTCTGGTCGACCGCTGCAGTTACCCTTAGTGATTATATGCCCAAAGCTCAGACTAATTGTGTCTTGTGCATGCAAGCTAAGTTTTCTGCTCAGCTTGATCAACCGAAGAAGATTATAGTATTAAGAGTTAAAATATGCGTATAAATTATTAGGTAGTATTTGACATTTAACTAATAATGTACTATTTCCTCTGTTTTAAAATAATAGTTTTGTTTATATAAAAAAATATAAATAAACTTATTATTTATATATAAATAAGTGTATCTTTTTAAAACGGAAGAAATATTAATTTTGTGTTTACAGCTATGTATACGCATACCTAAATTAATGGCTTATACAAATTTTATCTAATCGGGTTGGTAATTGCATTGTGGTTGGTAGTGTCATAATGCATATTCTGGTGGATGACAACTTGACAAGTCTTGGTAAGTGATATGTCTCGTTTAGCAATTGCTGCGAAAAAATCACCACTAATCCTCCGTTCCAAAAATAATATAAATGATAATTTTATTTTTTTAATCTAATTTATATTTAAATTTAAAAAATGTGAAAGTATCATTTTTTTTTCTAGGATGAAGGTAATATCTTTTATCGCCCTTATGACTATCTATTTAATCCCAACAGTACTCTAAAATCCAAGTAAGCATGCGTACAACTGAGCTAACGGTTGAATCGAAGACTTATTTGCTGATTAAGAACAGGAGAAACGATTCAAACTTTCATATGTAAGATATATGCCGGCAACGCAATAGAGTGTTTGTCACTATTTTGGCACATGAAAAGGACATTAACTAATATTTTGTCGGTTGATTAAAGTTTCAATAATAATTTTTAAGTCTTAACCATTGTAGTTAATTTCAGCCGGTACGGTCGAAATATCGTCGGTTTTATCGGTATTGGTCTTCACCCAATACGAAATAGTCTATACCGGTAGAACGATTTTTGTCCGAAAATATCGGTCAATATTGACCGGTACGGTTTGTCCGAAATGGACCGGTACAGCCGAAATTAGGGTTTTCAATTTAAAAAAAAAATCTAAAAGAAAAAAAAAACGAATTTCCTTATCATTGTTCTAGGGTTTTCAATTGTTACTCATGTTTTTTATGGTATTTTAAAAAAATAAGTACTAGTTTTATATCTTAATGAGTCCAATATAGAAAAAACGTTTGTTATAATAATTATAGATATAAAATATGTGGACCGATATCTACCGATATTTTGAACCGAAATATCCCCAATACAAAGGTGTACCAGTGTATCGCTCTCGACCGGTACGAATCGAAATCCTACATTGGTCCTAACGTGAAAGAAAGGATTAAATCAACAAAAGTTTCTCGATAGCAATTACATCTTAAAAATACAAAAAAAAATAAGGATATTATTATAAAATATTCCTCTTATAATGTTGTAATTACAAATATGTCATTATTTAAAACAAATACAAAAATGTATCCTATGTAACGGATTTCCCGTCTAAAAATAGTTATCTCTTCGTTAATTTATCAATGCCCCACCACAAATCATTAAATAATCAGGTCAACTGACACAATTAATCCTAGAAAAGTGATTTCTCGATTTTAGCCTCGAGTTAATAAACATCTAGCAGCCAAAAAAAAAAGAAACCTTAAATCATTATCTTCATCCCTCGTCGCTATTTTCTTCATAGTCACGCCATTTTTTTCTTTCCTTCTCTCTTCCTCTTTCAACTGTACCACCACCACCACTATCACCACCATGATTTTCTTTCCATATTTTCCTTCTAGTACAACCAATAATGATGATTCAGGGTTAATATTTTCTAATATGTAGGCAAATCAGTTTGGTTCGATAACATGTTTAGGTCTGTATCAGAAGAAGGATAACGATTTTGAAGAATAGGTGTGGCTGATAAAGAAAAATATTGATGGATTTTTGAGTTTTAGTTTTTTTTTTTATTTATTAATTTAGGTTTATGTTGTTTCATAATATGTGATGGATTCGGTTGTGGGATTGGTTATTATGCTTTCTGAATAATAGGTTTGTTTGATTTTGTTATAATATTGATTTATGGGTATTGTGATAAGCTTGGGTGTAATTTTATGGTGGTGGTGCTGATTAAGGTAATGATATTTGTAGGTCATGATCCTGCAATATCTTGGTATAGAATGAATATAAAGTGTTGGGAAATAAAATATGAGCGACACGTGTAAGACGATTAAGAAAGAAACAGTGAAATTAAGAAGGACGAGAAGCACACAATCAAAGCCATATTAAAGTAGCGGAACGGGACAGAAGTGACAGACTGAGCAAATCTCTGCGCGATTGACACGTAAGATCGGAAAAGTAATATCACACTGATCGAAACAGACAACATTAAATGCATATGGAACGGGAAAGGAAGAATAATGATGAGCATGGAGCGGGAGAGTAAGGTAATAATTACTTTACTGACACATATGATCGGGACGAAGTCGATATTCAAGGAGTGAAGAGCACGTGTAAACCATGCAACGAGCGCACCAAAGAGAAAACATGACCTGTCAATCTTATAAGCATCCCGATCCTAATATAATAAGAAGAACGATAGTGGGTATCGGGACAAGTGGGACCCGCTACTATAACTATAAATAGTAGAGAGCATTCAAACGAAGAGGGGGATCGAAAAAATTAGAAAGAGAAGGGAGGAAAGAAGACTAAGAAGATCAGAAGAAAAAAGGTTATTAGGTATGTACGATGGATGATCCAAAGAATAGAACATTCATGATAAAATTTCTTGCTTTTAAGAGATGTAGTTGAAATTGTACTTTTGATCATATTTCTGATCTATCCACCATTGAATTGTAAAAATGTTTATCAAATTGTTATTTCTTAAAATGATTCTATGTATCAGTTTATTTATTAAAATCTTAAGTTAAATATGCAATCTTCAAATCATTGGTTGTTAATGTCAATGGGAAAATTGACATAAACATAAAGAACGAAGAATATCTTTGATCCTGGACAGAATTGCCTCTAAGGGTTGCTTTGAACTTGATTAATGGTTCAATGAGTTTTCAGTTAGGGTTAGAATTAAGGGTTCTTTAGTTTAAAGTTTTCAATTAGGATTCAATTTAGGGTTTTCAATTTGCGTTTAGGGTTCAATTAGGATTATAGTATGGTGAATATTTTTTTTTTGTAGAGTTCAATTCTTGAACGTGAAATGATTAATGGCAGTGGTGGCGGTATTTATGATTTTATTTATATCTATATATGGCGTTTATTTTAGTGGTACCCTTGTGGTGTTGGTGGTGATTGTAATCAAGTGGTAGACATATGTGTATAGGCTTGGTTAGTTAACTAGGTAGAGTTAACTGTTGGGGGAAGGTTTGTCTAATGATGGGTGTAAATATATGTGATGTGGCACAGTTTTTTTCAAAAGTAAAAATCGGATGAGAAAACTAACTAAAAGGATATATTTATAAATATGTTTTAAAGAGTGATATATTTATAATTAATATATTATGAGAGGGACATATAATCAAAAAACCCAAAAAACAAAAACCAAATATAACTTAACTTTTTTTTTTCTGTTGGCTATCATGGTGTCCGCTCAAAAGGTTACCTTCAAGAATTATACCATAAATAAAATATTATTGCCTGTTCCATTTAGAGGATATCGCTATTTTATAAATAAAACAAATCAGTTAGCCGAGGATCTTTTAACCAATTTTTTGTACATTTTATATATATCTTTTTAGAAAAATTAAGAGTATGTCTTGTTTTCACTAATCTGTTTGGGGATATATCCCATAACTATCCGGAGAGAGATAAAACATGTTACATAATTAATTTCCACATGTGAAAAAGTTATATTTCTACCATTATCAAGAAGAAGCCTATTATTTTAGGGGTAGAAACTCCAAAACTTGGCCGAAGATGCATATACATAAAGATTAAGTAAGATCTTTGTTTTAAGGGTAAAAGTGATAGAATATTGTGAGAGCTTAGTCCTATCCACAACAAACCCAATCCCCCTTAAAGAGAGAGAAAAAGATCCCCTTTCTAAATACTAATTTTTTTTTTATATAAACTTTCTTTTCTTGCCTCCTTAAGACACATGTCTTCCTCCTTCTTTATTACAAAACTGTTATCTCTTTCTTAATAAACTAACCTTGAATCCTTGGTAAACAACCTTTTACCCCCCTTGACCTCCTCATTCTCCTTATTACTCTTGGATATTATATTTAGGGTCGGACCAAGCCCTTTTTGGAACAGGTCAAGTCCCAGTCCTCTTGTTGAGTTGGGCTTACAAATCACGTAATGACCTTCTGGCCCAAGTAGTGAATTTCATGTATCAACAATAGTCCCTTGACTGTTGAGGAGGCGTAGTCTTATAAACAATCATACAAGTTGATAAAGTATTACTCGAGGCATGTATGTTGATTAAGTATGAGTTAGCTAGATTTACGCAAGTAGGGACGGAATATCCTTAGCACAACATGTGATAAAGGCTGAAAACCCTGATAAAATAAGCGGGTTTATAATTAAGTCCCCATATATCAAAGTGAATATATTTTTCATTAGTTCGATTGAATCATGACGGGTTGGTTTAATGTATTTATGTACTCACATACGCCATGTGAGGCGCAGGTATATGATGTATTATGAGACGTCCAATCAAATGACGGCTTTACATATGAGAAGAAAGTTAGGATTCAACCGCCATAGCGTGCAGTTGTAAAGGATGATAATAGGGTTATGATTTTTTTTTTCAAAAACCATGAGTTTTTTCATTTGTAATTGAATCCGATTTTGTGAATGATAACACGTTTTCAAAGATCGATTATTTTTACTATGGAGATTATGACCTGAAGGGATATTGTACTTATTATAGTGATGTTAAAGGTGATTCTCATGGGTTTAGCGATTGAATCACATATATCTAGTTTTGACACAACAAATATTTGTGTGAAGGCTCGTAAGTTGCATTTGATGTTAACACTAACCGTTATAGGCTTATATCGTCGTATTAGTCGAAGGGTATTACCTACTACGCGGATGAGTTAAACACAAAATAGTTCGTAATGCAGAAAATTATTTTAAGAAGCGTTGTGTTAGATACTGCTTATTATTCATTCCCTTTGAAACGCTTTAGCATACATATTAAAGGTTGGGAAAACGGCTGGTGGTAACGTGCTATCGTGTTATCCCAAGTGAATTTGTGTTTTCAATTTCCAAGGCATGGTTTGGCATTCAGTCCCTAATGTTGAGAAGTTTATAAGGAGAAGTTGGTATTAGTTATTTAAAAGTCTTGTATGAATAAAATTCATTTAAGATACCAATTGGTTTTGATCTCGGCTAGTAATAATCTTACTTTATCAAATGTATAAAGCATATACTTAGTTCGTAAAGTGTTGATGTTATGCGCGATGAGTGTTTTTGTATTTTTCGCATTAAGTGTTGTGAACTCGACATATAACTACGGACGTTTTATTACGAAAGTACTTTGAGTCCTTTGACTTTTGTTATTTTCTATTTGAAATTGTATTACTAGTCCGCTAGCCTGGGGGGGGGGGCGGGCCACGAGGGGGTGAGGGGGGGCGGGGGGGGGGGGGGGGGGGGGCGGGGGGGGGGGGGGT
>JAJJMC010021358.1:193205-247722 GCA_023531435.1 Papaver californicum | reverse complement strand
TTTTCTTTTTTTCCAATAATACTTTGCTGCCGCTCCCTCCACTTTTTTTTTTTGAGATAGAGAAGAGGAGAGCAACACAATTGAATGTAACTCTACTTCTCTAAAGAAGGGGTAGCTCTGACTTCATTATGGAAGGAGCGGCTCCAACTTCTTTTTGGAAGAAGAGGCTTCTACTTCTCCGTGGAGGAGCGTATGGTAACTCAGGTCTAACTTCTATGGGGAAGGAGCAACTCTGGCTTCTTTCTGGAAAGAGAGTACGATACCTCCAAATTTTTTATGGAAAAAGCGGTTATTATTTCACTGTGGAAGGAGCGGCTCTATCTTCACTATGAAAGGAGTAGCTCTTACTTATCTTTGGAAGGAGCGGCTCTGACTTTTTTGTGGAAGGAGGGGCTCTGACTTTTTTGTGGAAGGAGCGTATATAAACTTCTTTGTGGAAGGAGTAGCTTTTACTTTTTTGTGGAAGGAGCGACTCTATCTTCATTATGGAAGGAGCATCTTTGACTTCTCTATGGAAGGAGCGGCCCTGGCTTCACTATGGAAAGAGTCTCTATTACTTATCTTTGGAAGGAGCGGCTCTGACTTCTTTGTGGAAGGAGATTATGGAAACTTTAACTTCTCTGTGGAGGGAGAAGCTCTGAATTCACTATGGAAGAAACGGCACTGAATTCTCTGTGGAAGGAGCACATGATAATTTTAACTTCTTTGTGGAAGGAGTATCAATTTTTTTGCAACGGAAGGATCGGGCTTCTTTCATGTCTCACTTGGTATCGAGGCCGGCTCAGTTATCTCGCTCGGTTCGGCATCGAGGCTGGAACAATTCATGTCTCGCTCCGCATCAAGGCCAGACCATTTCATATCTCGCTCGGCATCGCTTCCTTCTTATTTCACACTTCGCTCGGCATCGCTTCCGTCTTACTTCACACTTCGCTCGACATCAAGGCTAGCTCAATTCATACCTCGCTTGGCATCGAGGCCGTCTAATTTCTCTTTGGAATGAACGGCTTTGAATTTTCTGTGGAAGTAGCTTATGATAACTCTTACTTCTCTTTGGAAGGAGCGTATAGTTATCTAGACTGGGGATGGGGGCCACTTAAGCAATTCTCATCGCCGCAGTCATAATTGTATGGACTAGGATAGAGGCGGCTTAAGCCATTCTCATCGTCACAGTCATTGATGTTGGATATTGGCTTGGTCGAACAGGAGCGCTTTGCCCTCTGCCGCTCTTGTGACCATTGGTGTTGGGTATGGGCTCGGTCAAACAGGGGTGTTTTTTTCTCTGCCGATCTTGTAACCATTTTCTTTTTCATATCGATTTTGGTCGAACATGGGCGTTTTTCCCTCTACCGCTCTTGTGACCATTTCTATTCTATATCAATTTTGGTCAAACAGGGGAGCTTTGCCCTCTGCCGCTCTTGTGACCATTGTCTTTTTCATATTAACTTTGATCAGATAGGGGTGCGCTGCCGGTCTTTTGACCTTTGTTGAATCAATCGCATGGGATGGTATATGTGTATGCGAACCGCACGTAATCATTTATGTTAACAAAAATCAATTTATAAGACTCTAGCCTTTTACCGGGCATCAAAGTATCAACCTTAAGCTAACTTATTTGTTTATCAATTCAAGAGACATATGCGCGTACAATAATATTGAGTATAAAATTAGACGTCCAACTCGGACCAGGTTAGCTATGTAGATTACAATTAACAATTCAAAGCGGAAATGTGAACTCAAAACTAAAAGACAACACCCACTATAAGGTCGGTAGGAGTTTAGATGCTCGCTAATATCGACCGAGCTATATGTTATCATCATACACGATTTCAAATAAAGAAAGGTGAACTTTCATAGGTACATGCTTATAGGATTTTAGGCGAGATTTACATTAACAGGGATATTAGGCAGTTTAGCCGCCTATCACAAACTAAGTGTTATACTTAAAGTTTTCAAAAATATATATGATCATTATTGAAGCAACATTGACGACATGAACTTTATCAAGCTGATATGCCTAACTTTTTATTTGAGGAGATCAACAATCGCAAGATAAATCAAATGAAAGTGCTAAGCAATGATAACACACTAGTTAAGTATTGAAAAGCCTTTTTTTTTTTATAAATGAATTCGCGTATGTAGGAGATGTAATACTTAGTCTGTATTGTAGCAGAGAAGTGGCTGCTGCCATGATTTCCTTTGAGTTGTAGGCTCCTAGTACCGCAACATGTCTAACCCTTCATGCTTCCTTTACTGTAATAGTTAGCTTTTCTATAGATTGTGGCCTTGAGGCTATTCATAGCTAAACATTCTAAAATGTAGAGTTAAGCTTTACAGTTGTAGATAAACAGTTCCAGAAATTTTCAGCTCTAGGTGATATAGAGACAACAGATGGAGGTCAGCTCATAGGTGACTCTTTTAAGATTCATAATATTAGTCACATCATAGATGACATATAAAAGCTATCGATAATCCATCTCAAGCATTTCATGTTATAGATGAAATAATTTCGAATCATTTAGCTAAAGCATGTTAGTTCGTAGGTGACAAGTAGAGATTCATATATACAATAAGTCGGCTCATAGGTGAGAATTTAAAATTCATGTTGTAAGTCAGTTGATAAATAAGAGATAAGTTCATATAATAAGTTCATAGGTGACATATAGGGATTATAGATACTTCACTTTTCTTTGTGAGCTATAAGGTCTGAGATTAAGCTACATTGGTTCAATGAAGTTCACAGCAAATGTAAAACATAGATTACGAAAATGAGATTCAGATGCTTATCCAGCTCGATTTATTGATGCATTGCAGTAGTTCTCATTGGATAAATGAAAGGTATATTTATCATGCTCTGAACAAGATCATGTGAATTCAACACATCTATTATAAGATAATTTAGATGAAGTTCAAGTTCATGAGGTATAACATTAAATGTCATTCAAATACAGTCAGAAGCAATAGATCATTGTCAACCTGATTAACTAAAGTTCAACAGATTCTTAAAAGATTTCGATCAGGATATCAAAATAGATAACAAAAGAAAATAGATTAGTTCATAATGTATGAGATATAAGAAGCTGGCTTGTAGTATTCAAGCAAGATATGTACGGTAGATACTAGTTGAGCAAATCATCTAGCTCATTATGCAGACGTTTTATTCATAAGCAACAGTTACACCTAGTCAAGCAAGCTCATGCTATTACAGATCCGAGATAACTCAAGTTGAGATTCAACATGATTTTATCTAAAGTGGGACATTCAGTTCATGATCATCACTATAAGCAAGTTTAACTTTTCCCTAGTATCTTAGCAGGATTTCATTGCAAAACATGCGAGATTAAGGTCATGTTTTTAGTAAAAAAGACATATTATGATTCAATCATTCAAAGATGACAATTAAGAATCATTGTTAGGTTTAAGTTTCTATTTAAGATATGCAACAAATATAACAATCAAAAGTTGAAGAAGATAATAAAAACTATCTTTTTTGAGTTCGATTCCCTTACAGATGTTGATGAGAGTTGTTGTTCTCTTAGAGATATCAGTCCATGGAATCATTAGTTCATGTATCTCTTTTACCATACATTCTCAAAAATTGATTAGATACATAGTATTAGTTCATATCATATAATCATTTTGCACCCGTTGTTGCTTTATCAATCAGCAAAATGGATTTTGAATTCAAAATCATTCAATCCATCGAACAGGTATGAATTCTATAAGAGATCGGAAATTAAAAATAAACGAAAATCAAATCAATTTTATGGGTAAGAGAGATTCCTCTATGCTGATTATGAATCTGAAAAACCGTTTTTTGTAATCAATATTGAAGATAGAAAGATTTGGAGTTTCAGATCAAAAATCCCTTGTAAATTTTCGTTGTTTTTTTTTTTGAACTTGGTGATCTCAAAAGCAAGATTGAGATGAGGTCTTTACAGATATAAGCTTTCATCATAAACAAACAGTAAAATTGATATGAATTCGATGAAATTAGGTTTTTCAAACCATGAAATTTTCTAAAATTGGTTTAGCAATCAATAAATTAGTAGTTGTAATCGAATTGAAACAGTTGGGAGAGATTTAAACTTATATTTTCTACTCATTTCTTGACTAGAGACAAAGATGATTTGTTGGTCTAGGTATGGACTATGTGGAACAAAGACGCGTTGGTGTGCTTTGGTGCAGTTGGAGATGAGGACGAAGCGGTGATGGTGAAGGTGAAACATGGAGTCTAGTGATGGTGTAGTAAAGCGGCCCTGGTGGACGTGGAGGTGAATCTTTTTTTTTTGAAGCATAAGCGGAGGTGATTTAGTAAAGCGTACAAAGGGAAAAGAGGAGACGCGGGATGATAAAGAGACGATAGAGGGAATTGAGCCGCTAGGTTGGAGACTAGGCTCCCACTGTGGTCGCCAGATGTTTTAAGGGTAAAAGTAATAGAGTAGTGTGAGAGTCTAGTCCTATCCATATCAGACTCAATCTCCCTAAAAGAGAGAGAAAAAAATCTCCTTTCTAAATATTATTTTTTTTCCTTTTTATAGACTTTCTTACCTCCTTAAGAACATGTTTTCCTCCCTCTTTATTATAAAACTACCATCTCTTCCTTAGAGCTTTTCCGAAGGTCATTGTGTGTGTTTCCTATGTGGCAACACAAACAAGACATTGTTTTTGTATTTTTCCTTAAAATTAGGGAGAAAAAAAAACAACTCCAACAGTATTGTATTTGGCCTCTTCTTTTAATTAATATAAATTTTATTTTCAATAACTAAAGATTTTATCAGATTTGGTTAGAGCTAAATATGGTTATTTAATATATTAAAGTCAATATAATCAAGTAAAAGCTTACTATGATGGGTTGACATCCTCTAGGTGAAGTCAACCCAAAATTAAACCACATCATCTATACATTGGTTAAAGAAGTTAGGGTTGGAGAAAGATTTTAGAGAAAATGAATGTGTATCCTACGTGGACTTAGACATTCATCCTCACACACATTCCATTGGAGAAGCTCTTAATAAGCTAACCTTGAATCCTTAGTCAATAACCTTTTACTTCCTTTGACCTCCTCATTCTCCTCCTCATTCTCCTTATTACCCTTGGATAATATATTTAGGGTCGGACCAAGTCTCTTTTGGACCGGGTCGAGTCCCTCAATCCCCTTGTGAACTTGGACCTATAAATCACGTAATAACCTTCTAGCCTAAGTAGTGAATTTTCATATATCAACAATTATTTTTTCGTTTTTCTACGAGGCTCGTCTCAACACGGCAAGCACCTTAGAATCCATAACTGCATTGGTGCCCCATGAGGTTCCTCCGGCTCCCAAAACCGAGTATGCAGTGATCATGATACTATTGGCCTTGCAATATCCTCTCAGATTTTTTTGTTGGAAAGTCGGGCTCATCTCCACCTTAATCATATAACAATCCACATTATAAGAGATCTAATGCGATGATGAGTTATATAATTGTCAAATGGTGGAAATTTGATTAGCATCAAGTATCTTCAAAACGTTGAAGTAAGAAGGACTAATTTATACTCACTTCATTTACAACTGGAGGGTTGTTGGCTGTCTTCAACTCTTGAAGCTTTTTGCATGAGAAATTGCTGACACCGATTGCCTTAGTGAAGCCAAGGTTACGACATTCTTCCATGGCCGCCCATGCATACTTGTAGTCCATTGGAAGCATTTCATCCTTTGGTATATCGTTAACAATCTTCCCTGGCTTCAAGCTTAGAGGAAAGTGTATCAAACACAGATCAAGATACTCCAATTTGAGATTCCTATATGACACAAGACGAAGATGATCAGATGAGGTTTACATTTCTTGTTAATCAATTTTATGTTTAAGAACTATCGGTCGAGGTGCATATAACAGCTATGCACACATAAGCCTTAAGTTCAATTTTTTGCACCAAAATATGTTTACCTTAGAGATTTCTGAATAGCAGTACAAGATCAGCGTGAGTATCAATGCACCAGAGCTTGGAAATGATGAAGAGTTCATCTCAAAATTTTACTAGACCAAGAAGTGTTTCAGTATAAGGATAGAAATATAATTTTTTCACATGTGTAATCTCACGCATATATGATATTAATTATTTAATAGTTTTTTTTATTTCCGGGATAGATATTTTAATTATTTTTTTCACGTTATAGGATGGATCCTCGAATAAATAAGTAAAAACAAGAAATATTTCTAATTTTTTATATTTTTTTTTAAAAAAAGTCCCGAATCTTATTATAGGCCCTAAAAATAACAAGTACAGTTTCGATCTTGTTGACAATTTGTCAACCTTTGGACGCTTCAACTCGTTTCCGTAGGTTTCTTAATGACTTGTCCATGCTTGACCATTTATCAATGAAAAGTCCAAATCTGATATGATTTAGAATATGGACGTAAATGACGTTTTTTTCTTTATGGCAGTATTGTTATGAGAATTGTTAATACGTCTGCTAAAACCATAAAGTCAGACATTCTGAAAGCTATTCTAAATTTTTCTGGAATAATTTTATATATTTTTATGTTCATGTTCATGTTGGTTTCGAAAATGTTGCAGGTGAGTATTAAAATACATGTACACCGATAATTTAAGTTTGATTCATTTTTCGTGTTGGGTTTCATCTGCAGTAGTGCCTTGGTGCATGATTATATGCGTAAAGCTTATACTACTTGTGTCAAGTCTAGTCGAGATGTGTTATATTCCAATAACTTTTTCTGCTCGATCTGTTAAAGTCTGTGGGCATCCAAGTCAGATGCTGACTGGGGAGGAAACAAAGACGATTTTTCTTCGACAAGTGCCTATCTAATTTATCTAGGACGCAACCCCATCTCGTGGAGTTCCAAAAAGCAAAGGAGTATTGCTAGATCATCTACTGAAGCTGAATATCGTGCTGTTGCTAATGCAGCTTCGGAACTTAATTGGATTACGTATTTGCTTACAGATCTTGCTATTCATCTTCCATCATGTCCTGTCATCTACTGTGATAATGTTGGTGCAAAACAACTTTCCTCTAATCCAGTGTTTCACTCCAGAATGAAGCACATCGCGATAGACTTCCACTTTATAAGAGACCAAGTTCAGCAGGGTGCGCTACGTGTAGCTCATGTATCCTCAGCAGATCAACTAGCTGATGCTCTTACTAAGCCACTCTCATCTTCGCAGTTCCAACTCCTAAAATCCAAGATTGGCCTACTACGGCGTCCATCTTGAGGGGGCGTGTCAGCGGTTATTCACTTCTCCAGGAGACTCGGCCAAGTCCTTAGTCTCCAGCTCAGCACCAAGTCTTCAACTGCATCCTAGTCTTCAGATAGTTCCGCATCAATAGGATTCTTCCAACTGCATTCCAGTACCTAGTCTTCAATGTACATGTATTTAAGCTTGCACTGTAACTAGTCTAGAAATCATTCAATTGAATCAAGTCTATTATGGTATCAGAGCAAATCTGATCCATTTTCATCGTTTTTTTTTCAACTTCATTCATTACAACATCAATGGCAGACCAAATTACCACCACCTCCACCATTATAACTCTTAATGTAGCTGCTCAAACCCCTCTTAAACTTACAACAACAAACTATTTGTCATGGAAACTTCAGTTTCAAACACTTTTCGTTGGGTATGATCTTCTTAAATACATTGATGGCACTCTAACATGCCCACCAGCTGAAATCATGCAAAATAATCTGCCCATTCCAAATCCAAATCATCTCTCATGGAAACGACAGGATCATCTGATCCTCAATGCACTCATAGGTTCTCTTTCACCACCACTAATTTCTTTCATTGCTTTAGCCAAAACCTCTAAACAGGCATGGGATATTCTTGCCAATACCTATGCAAAACCTTCAAGGGGTCGCATCAAACAGCTCAAACAACAACTCAAACAACTTGTCAAAGGACCACAATCGATTACAGACTATATGCAAGCAGTCAAAACCAATTGGCAATGAGTGGAGTGGCCCTTTCATATTATATTTTAAGTTTATTATAGGGATATTAGCAATGTGGGACTATTATCCTTCACACGCCTCCTCACGTGTAGGGCACTCTCTGTGGGCCTCTAACACGTGGACCATTGTATGTACGGGTAGCCGTTGGGCTTACTCTCGTACGGGTCTAGCTCTGATACCATGTTAAAGTCTGTGGGCATCCAACTCAAAACCAATTGGCAATGAGTGGAGTGGCCCTTTCATATTATATTTTAAGTTTATTATAGGGATATTAGCAATGTGGGACTATTATCCTTCACATGATCAACAAAAGAAAATTCTGCAAAGAGATATAATATACGTATAAATTTAAACATCGTTAGGTGGTTTTGTGTTTATAGATACCTATACGCATACACGAATGGCTCATAAAAACTCTTATCTAATCGGGTTGGTAATTGCATTATGGTTGTTGGTAATGCATAATGTGGATGACAAGGCTTAGTAACTTCCGTATGCCTCATTTAGCAATTGCTGCAAATGAAAATGATGATCTTCAATTACGGTACCTTATTCGGTATGGCATCGCTAACCCCCAAAGAAAACATACTTGTTAATTTTTCCCTGGCAAAATTGTATTTACTTTTGTTGTTTTTTTTGAAACGTAAAATTTATTTATTCTTCTAGAAAATGATTACACAAAGGTATATCTTATGCAATTACATTTACTTATTCTAACAAGTCTAAAAGATTTCAGATTTTCATACTTAAGATGGCTAAGAAGTATGAAAATTAAATGACTTTGAACCAAGATTTCGTCGGTCACTTACATAACCTAACCTAACATCCAGTTTCATGACATGACTCATTTTGAATTTCATTTTTATTTTCAGTAACTGAATTTCAATTAAAATGAGTTTACGTGTGGTACTAACTAAGTATGAAATCCAGTTGTATAAGAGGATTTATTTAACCAATTAATAACAAGTCAACTATAATCTAACTCATGGCCTTTGAATTTCTGAATTGCCAAATTTACCCTTAGTATCTATCCAGTGTAAACCTTGATTAAATGGGTATTAAAGACATTTTCTACGAAAAATGAAACCAGTGGTCTTGGCCTTGTCTACATTGCAATAGTTTCTGCTGGACCCATATATTAATAGACTCTTCACCTGTTTAGAATCAAGAAACAATTCCAAAGTTTTCCTTCTGCTTCAATTCTCCTCTATTTTTCATGGTGTTTTAAATCATGAGAATTCGAAATTCTCCAATCTTATTGTTCGCTTTTGTATTCTTTCTCGTCTTAATTCAGCTATCATCATTCAGTTATAGCTATAGACCACTGACCAGAAAAGAACCAACCATACAGATAGAAGACTTGAACAGATATTCATGGCGTTTATCGGAAATTTCTCCTCGGAAAAGCTATAAAAGGAACGACAATAACCATCCAATATATGTAGTTTCGAGACGAACGGTACCTGGAGGACCAAATCCACTTCATAATTGATAAGAGTTTTTCTATTTCTAAAGCTCCAGAGTTCAACTCATGGCCTGACTCTTCAATGCAAGTTTTTCATACTGTAAAATTCTATAATATTGTTGTCTCGTTTACTTCTTCGTCGTAGATGTGTGTGCAGTGTGTAAATAGAGATATTGATATGTGATTTATTTATTATTGTCTTTCAATAGTTATAGCTGTAGTTGTTCTTGTCTGGTCTGGGTTATAATGAAATTTTGTGTACTAAACAGAAATAATGTTAATGAATACATACAATTCTTATTATGAAACAATCATTTGTGCAAGAGTTACAACTTACAAGAAGATGTGCATCAAGAAAGGCAGATTAAGATCTGACAAACGAAAACTTTGGGCAGAGAAGGTTGTCCAGCAAAAAGACAGCAAGTTCAAGTAGAGAGTTAGATGTAAATGATTAGAACAAAGAGAAAACTTAGAGAAATAGTTGGTTAGGTTGAATATGTTTTTTCAATTGAAATTGCCACTGTTCCAATATTATAATTCAAGAGTTTGTGTGATTGAGTTGTTCATATTTGTTTACTCTCTCACCCGAACTTCTACAGCTTCGTCTGCTTTCGTCTTTCTAAGAACTAGAGCTTCCTATACAAAATAGACAGTACCAATCGTGATAGCTGGCATGACCTAAATGAGAGGACTCAAAGGAGTCTGATGGGGGATGCCAAATCAATCAGTCTATATCATGAGCCTAAGAGTATATGTCAATCAAGTTCAACTGCATTTAGAGGCCTGGGATTTGATGCTCCTGCATCAGGACTGCATCCTAGGAAGTATTGATGTGATAAATAATTCTGGTTATAAAATGATCTCATTGTTATAGAATCTATCCTCAAACCAAAATAATCTAAGTTACTATGACAACGGATAAACAAAATTTAATGTTGTTGCAACAAGCAATCTGATTGAATAGGGTTAAAGCTTCTAAATATGGTTTGACTTTTTAGATATTGGCAACACCTGCAGAAGAGATTTTCTAATAGAATAATGAAGGATAGATGCATCATATGTGGAACCGATAAATCTCATGTACAAAATTATGTATTATTTATTTTAGAAATGTATACAGCTTGATCTACTACATACATTTATCAGCATGGCAATATACAAGAACTATAAATGGACCACGATTTCACATGAATTTTGATGTACTATAAACAAATAATGATCCAGATAATACATTTGCCAGCAAGAACACACTGTTATTGACATTCTCAGTGCATATAAAGATCGAATTATATGAATTTGTGAGATAGAAGTCGCCAACCTCTTGGTGGATCTCCTTGCAAGTAACTGCACGCACATACTTCTTGCTATCTTTTTTTTTTTTTGGAATATTCCTATATTAGGTCAGCAAGGAAAGAGACCCACTAACCGTCCAGCTATCCAGATCCAGCTACAGAAGTTCAGTTCCGACGGGATCAATAGTAAAATCTATTGCCAGTGTTTTCTGCACAATTGGTGCAAATTTTGAGGTCCACATCTGCATCAGAAATTTAAAGAGATTAGGAAAACTCAACTGTTTCGTTTTCAGCTTTGGAGACTCTGGATTACCAATAATTTATTGCATTCATAACGTAACGCAAGTGTTTTATATCTCATAATTGAACAAGTACAGTGTAAGGAAAGGGGGAGTCCAGAAAAGGTCAAAAAATGGGACAGAATTCATGGTACCGACAAACTAATGGTAGGTATAGAACAAATGTTGGAATCAGAAACATAAATCGGATAAGAACCCAAAGTGGTACACTACCATAGCTCATATTCTAAATATCAACAGATGAGCCAAGATGAACTTTCCAGCCATTTCTATCTAATCCAAAAAGGATATGGCGAACAATATTTCATCATTTGACAGCCGTGAAGCGGATATATGTGGATGTACAACCAGGAATGCAGAAATATCCCTACAAACATCAGTTCACGCAGTGCACACGATACTGCAGTAAAATTAACCAGAACCACCAATACCTGAGACAAAAAAAAAATTCAAATGCTAAAGTTTTCGAGGGAAAAAGTTTCTACCTCTCTGTATTCCGAGCTACCAACAAACATCTCAAAGGCCTCAGCTGCAAGAGCATTATAAATATAAGCGAGAACAGAACAACACATATGTAGAGGTCAGGAGTTAAGTCGTGAAGAAACCTTACATGATCGGAAGCGTATAACTACAGCATGTGAGTATTCTTTACTGCTGAGGTTGAAATTGGAACCTGAAAACAGAATATGTAAGGTATGGCATCAGACGAACGAATCAAGAAATGCATCATTGTCTTTTAGTTTTATACTCTCTACATAAGGATTTGCATCACAGGAAACACTTGTATCCAAGGAGACAACTGAAGGCGGAAAGCAATACACTTCATGGATATTTTCAGTTTTCTAATCTGAACTCACCTTGAGTAAATTGTACAATCAAGGATGGAAATTCTCTGGCCAAATTTGCATGCGCAAACAAAGCGTCTTCTATGGGCTCACCACGTTCACTCTCCGCAACTGAAATTAGAAGCATGAACTCCAGACCGTAATTGAATTCCTGTCTTAATCCAATGCATTATAGTTATAAGACTATAGGTATAATCGTTACTTCTTATTGATTACTATTGATGAAATTCATGATAAGCATGCATCACAAAATCAACCTGTCCTTTCCGAAATATGGGCAGAATGCCATCTTCTACTTCAGCTTCGTAATCCACATACCGCAATTCCTAATAAAGAGATATCGACGGTAAGTGCAAACAATGGCTCCAATTAAGAGGACGACTACTAACTAAAATGGTGCGCCAATTCAAAACTGAAATAAGATATAAACAAGAGAAAAAGTGAGTGTTTACATGGAAGGGCGTACATGGGAGTAAGGCATGACATGGTCCTTAAGAACTCCCAAGTAGAACGTACTCTCATAAAACTTCACAAGATCTTCCTTTCCTTGGAAACGCATGTAAACCGCGTGAGTGTAACCATCAAGGTTCTTATTCCGGGCACGGCCTAAAGAATTGAATAAGACATCTAAATAAATGAATTTCTTCCAAGGTACACATATGCATAATTACATTAGGTGTCATTCAAAGAAGTTTAAATTTCAATACACCTCCAAAACAAGCCAAATATACACAGACAAAACAATTTTCATGAAGCAAAAGGCAGAATCTTATTATAAAGGTAAGTCAAGACCTCACCTAATGATATTGCAATAATTCCACCCATCTGATACTGAGATGTGTAAAGATGATCTAGCATATCTTTCTCATCTTCATCCGATAAACCTTCTTTCGCTTTCAGCAAAGTAATGTGATCCACAACTTTTCTGTACACTTGCCATAAAAAAAAAATCATTGTAGTCCTACTCTAATCTAAGTATCCAACTAAACTAATAGGAAATCCCAATAGTACTTGAATCAAGATTATCAAATTAACTTCAGAAAAGAAGCAAAAAGTAGATACCTTTTCTTAATGAAATCAGAATCATCTGAAGAATCTGAATTCAATCCATCAGAAGCTGAGAAACCCACTCTAAAACCGAGCTCACCAGAAGACCCCCATTTCTTAGAATCTGAGAAAACCAATTTCTTCTGCTCTCCTTTCCTATTCCACACTGAAAAACTAATTCCAAAATCAAACAAAACACCCAAAATAATAAAATCCCACTAACCGAAAAAGAATGGGTCTGTTCAAAAAGAACAAACTTACCATTGAGGTATCTGCCTGAAGTGTATTTTTGTGACTGAGAAAGATTGGAGCTTTTGGAAGTAATATACTGAGAAGAAAAAACAAGGGTTTTAGGAATGGAAATGTGGGTGTAAATGATCATATTGTTTCACTCACTGAATGTATCTTCGCTGATGTTTAATATTCATTTTGTTTGGCTCCTTAATTTTGTATTTAAAAAGTGGGGTGTTTTAGGTGAACAAGGAATGAGTAAGATCCACAGGAATGAGTAAGATCCACAGGAATGAGTGGACAATGAACAGCAGAATACTTATGTTTCGAGGACCCCGAAACCCCAAGGCCCCAATAGAAAGTACTGAATATGGACTACGGAGGAGTATTGAAAGGTACAATCTCGTCTGTGGCTAGGTCCGAGGTTGGATTTGGATTTGGATTTGTTGTTGAGATGAAAAGTCGGAACAGAAGTATCGGCAGTCTAGCTGGTTGGGTGTGCTCAGAGAAATTTGACTAAGTTCGTTACTTGACTTAAACCAAGGTCCATCCTTCCACTCTGGGAGACCAAGGTGGCAAGGTTCAACTCACGCCCAACGGCGGAAAGGGAATGAAGTTAGGAGGCACCAAAAAAAAGAATTGGGGCGAGAGAGGCTCGAACTCTCGACCTCAGGATCACTCTATATAGCTATGAGACCTACGCGCTAGCCAACTGCGCCACCGCCCCCAATCAGTCTTTTCACGTTTTTAAACATACTATTCCAAACGAATTATTGTTTCATTTTGACTGGAATATGTAATCGGACGATGCCGAAGAATACTACAATAACTCTATATATTCTCTTGATCTTCAAAATCCCTTGGTATGGCGCGTATTAGAAACAGTACGTAGCTGTTGGTCAATGGTTACCTTGGGATCATTTGGGTAAGCAACGGGCTTCTTTGGAAGCCTTCAGAGCCTGTGTAAACGGCATACAAATTAGTGGGCTTCTACCTGTCCATTCTTAGCGTACATAAAATCTATGTGATACTTAGTCAGATCCTAATATTTCTCAAGAGACTAGTTCAAGTTGCTGAATTTGTTACTATCTTAGCTTAGTCTTCCTACTTTTACTCTCTCCAGCTTGTGTTACGGGAGTTGAGAGTTTTCCCGAAAATCAAATTCCAAGTTGGTGTCAGCTAGAGATCCTGTTAGCCACGTTCATCTCTTCCAAATTTGCTTCAAAAAAACAAAAAACTCTTCCAAAATCTATTCAATGGCAACAGACACAATAATTCTTTAACAACTCCATATCAATCACCTAGTAAACATAAAAGCCAATGAAACTAATTTCCTATTATGGAAAACTCATATTAAACCTCACTTTAAAGGTTATAACTTGCAGGGATACGTTGATGGGACACTTCCGGTACCCCCACGCACCCTTCCAAACTCTGAAGAAATAAATCCAGAGTATACAAAATATGAGGAGCAAGACTAGATTCTTCTGTGTTGGCTGCTCTCATCACTCACAGAAAGTGTCATGACCCATGTTGTTGGCTTGTCCACTTTAAGCTCTAGAAACGATATTTGCACCACAAATTAAGGCGCATCAATTGCAACTGAGAAGAAAGATACACAATCTTAGTAAATGTAACTCCACTATGCAAGAATATTTCAATAAAGCTAAATATTTACTTGATTCACTTGCAGCATCAGGGCATACAGTTTCTGAAGATGATTTGAAACAAATGTTATCAAGTGGCCTTAATTAATCTTATGATACTATTGTGAAAGGGCTGAGTATAATTGATGAGATGACTGTGGAGGCATTTTATGCACATCTCCTCACCTTTGACATGCATCTGGAGCATCAAATGGCTTTATTTCAACATCCAATAACATATATTGCAGAAGAAAACAATATTTCTTCTAGACTAGATCAGCGAAGACCTCACAACTTATATCAATCCAATCGACCACCTAACAGACCAAGATATATTGTACAGAACTCTCAAGGCCCATGTCAACTATGTGGAAGAAGGAATCATACTGCTTTAAAGTGTTGGTATAGATTTGATAAGGGATATGCACCTTCACAGAATAGATCTCCAGCTACATACGTAGCTTTGCCTGGAGGTGACTGATACAGGGGATACACACCATTTAACTGCAGACATTAACAACATGAACAGTCATCATGAATATGATGTCACAGATCAAGTAAAAGTTGGTGATGGTAATGCTCTCCCAGTTAAGAATATTGGTAAAATGCTACTTTCACTTACAAGTCAGAATAGTGGATCGTTTCATGTTAATAATGTGTACCATGTTCATATTATTAAAGCAAATCTCTTATCAATACATCAATTTTGTAAAGATAATAATATGTACCATGTTCCATGCTCCTTGGTTCGAAAAAATGAAAAGGTCGGGACTGGTCTAATACTCGTGATTTTTTTGATATACTTATATATGATAATGACATTGACAAACTTACAACAAATGATGGTGCATTGGAAAGAGCCTTATTTCTTTCAAGCCACCTTAATAGTTTTTGTTTGTTTTTTTGCTTCTACGTTGATTTCTTGAACAGTTTTTTGTACATTCCATCTTTTTGGGTGGTTCAATCCTTTGTACCCTTTTCTTTTATCAATGAAATCTTTTTGTCGTTCAAAAAATTTATTATAATAATGGTGGCAACCTATTAAATCAAAGAGAAGGGATTTAAACGTCTCACCTGATTGACGCAAGAAAAACAGTATTCTCTGTAACACACATCAAAAGATAGTAATAACAAAGAACACTGAAAATAAAATAAAAATAAAAACAACAAGTCTAAAAAGGAAAAATAAAAATCCACCTACTGAATATGTACAGAACGGATCCACATACACTAACAACCTGAAAATTTGGGGATCAATCAAAAATATAATATTTACAAATGACAGCTTCACACTTATGTTATGGCAACATGGAGACACTGAAATTATCAAAAATAGAGGATTAACCCCAAACCAAGTTTTTACTACACCTGTGAGTACGTAAAGAACATAATATGGGGATAATATTGGGATTGGGGAAGTATCAATTGGTTCGTGCACAGTGTCAGGAACATGCAAGTCCTATGGGTATTTGGATGCAAAGTAATCCAATAAAACTTTTGAAGCACATAATTTTAACCCTAAATTAGGTAACTTTTGGAAGTCTAGGGGTCTAGAGACAACTTTTGGGTAGCTTGTGTTGTGACGATACAAGATATATCATGCAGTCTTATCCTGGAAAACATCTTTGATATTGGGATATATCATCACTTATTCTTGAGTGTATACTCGCAAGCTAATGTATTAAGAACAACTTGTTGAACCTGTGATTCTGCCCTTGTCAAGTTATTTGTGTTAGAATTGTTTCAATTCAGTTTTTTATATATTACCTGATACATCTAATTATGATGTTCATTGTTGTGAATAGGTTAAGCATATATACTTGTAATACAGGGTAGATGCATTGGGATACACTTATTTGAGTGATGAGGTACTTGAAGTACATTATGCCCTTTGTTTGACTTAAGAAGGGTACCCTGCCATCTTTGAAGGATTTTGTAATGCAAACTGGATAAGATACTCAGACGAGTCTAAGTCTATGAGTGTTCCAGGAGCGTCTGTTTCTTGGAAATCTTCCAAATAGACATGTATATATAGCTTGTTCCACTGTGGATCGGAGTTTATTCATGTTAAATAAAGAAGGAAAAGAATTTGAATATATTCTAAGATGCTTTTTAGAAGACATCTCTCTCTGGCATAGGTATGTTGATAGGATTTGGAAAATATATATAAATAAATCGTAATCGCACGGTATCTACAATGCAGACAACGGAAAGTACGGATCGAACCCACAGGGAGCTGGGACAATACTGCAATCAATATCTCTAGTTAACTAATCAAGAACAATATGTTTGGATTTTTTGGAATAAAGTTAAAACAAGAAAAATAAACTAAAATAATAAAATAAATCAAATGGGAGAAACAATAACCAGGTTTTTCAGTATCCACCGTTATTTCTATTTAATTAGTGAAGTGAAACATAAATCCTGAATATTCATTTATTGTTCGTTCTATCGACATCACCTATTATATGTATTAGAGTCGCAAATGTCACTGGGACGCCCTAAGTATGGCATATCAAAAACTCTAAGTCTCAGCATACACCATCTAATCGTGTTAGTGAGAAAATTATACGAAACTAATTATAGGTTCACAAATCATACCTGGTTATTCTAAGCATACCCCATCTAAGGATTTAACCCAGGCATGAAATATCAAATAAGTAGACAAATATATTTGATATCCTATTAATTATGCGCATAGGTTACTGTATTATACAGAACCGGTGAAGCAACAACCAATTTTATTATTAAAACAATAAATCAAAATCAGGAATCAATCTATTCAAATCATAATAGTCTGTATCAAATAATTCGATATAATTGATCTAAAACTTTTAAGTGGTTTCAACCTATGTGGTCAATATCGGCCGTTACGGCTGCGATAACGGCGATATTCAAGGTACCGCTTCAAGAGCGCGATGAATTACCATATCGGCCGATAGGCCGAGATTCGTCCGATATGGCCAAGATTCGCCCGATACGGCCGAGATTTGCCCGATATTCAAGGTATATGCTTGTTGCAAATTCAAAGATAATTGAAAATAGTTGGATATAAGATTTGGGACTCCCGATATTTCGTCGATAATCTCCCTGAGATATCGTTATCAAGGTGTCAAGGTCCCGGCCGTGACGAGACCGAGATCCGAGATTAACTACATTGGTTTCAACATAAACCCTAGCTACAAAATTAGTGAGACCTGGTAGTGGGTTTCTCAAAACCCATGAAAATAATTAACAAGAGTAGAGACAAAGAGATAAAACCCTTCAACTTCTCTGCCTCGTTTTATGTGCTCTACAACCGTCCTCTTCCTCTATTTTGCGGCGCTTAACAAAAAAACCCATAATCCAAACTCCACCTATTTCCGCCTCGAACAGAACTCCTCAAAAACAGAACTGAAAAGATCTCCCCTCTTTCCACATTATCTTCCTTCTCTCCCTTTCACCTCTCCCTATCTCACCGCTTTTGCAACTGTCACAGTCTATACTCAACAGTCCAACCTCTGTCTCCTGTACAGAAACCCAACAACCTTCTCCCTAGCCTCCGTATTCTCTTTCCTCTGTACAACCCAAAAGAAAAGCTAAAATTCTACGCTTCCCCTACTTTTCTCTATCAGTTGTCAGCCCCCCTTCTCTCACTTTCCTCTCTTTCTTTTTATAGCCTTCACCCGTTTCTCTTGTATCTCTCCGCTAGGTCTTCTTTTATATCTAACCTAGATCTTTTCTCAGTCACTATCAACAAAATCTACCACCAAACTCCTACTCTATCTACCTGACCATCGAACCACCTATTTTGCTTCAACTCCACGTGCCAAACAGCCCCAGGCGCAGTCTTTGTTCCTCACCAAAGAAATTGAGCAGCAGACCCACCTTTTCTAGCCTATGTCTATTAGCCAACCCTCTCTTTTCCTTTGCGTCATAGCAACTCCACATGCTCCTCTCTTTGTTTTACTTTTCATCTTCGAATTGAAATAGCACCTGACACCAATGTTGGATAGACCATTTACGCCCAACACCTAGCCAACATCCATCCCTCTTCTATCACTTCTTTCACTTCATATCACCATTATCAGACTTTGTCTGGGTCCTTTTATATACCTAAAAGAAGTCATCTACCACCCATGATGTCATCTCCATTAGGTCCATCTTTAACCACGTCCAGATGTTACTACTTTGTCTTTTATTCGTCAGACAGTTTCTCACGCCTCAACTCCAAAACCGAGAGTCACTCTACTATTTGTTCAGCCAACAATAACCTGAGTCTATAAGAACACATGCCATGCTCATTTATCTGTATTCCGCCAATAGCTTGGGTTTTACGCATACCACATAAGAATAAATAAAAATACAATATTAGTACAGAATCGAGTTCTAACACTATAAAAATTGGGAACAAATTAGACACATAAATGTTTTATCATCTGTGCCAGTTATATCTATATACTATGATAGTCAAAATGCGATAACTGGAGCTAAGAACAATGATTATAGCAGGAGATCTATATATATTCGTAGAAGGCACAATTCTTTGCAACAACGAATCTCAACATGTGTTATTTCCATTGACTAGATGAGATCCAAAGAGAATATCGCATACTTTTGAGGCAAAGTTTGTATAAATAGATAGTTAATACTGCATCGAGGGGATGAGACTTAAGCTCATGAAATAAAACTACCATGAATAACTATGAAATATTTGGGGACCTTTGAATGTTGAATTTTTATGGATTCTACATCACATACAATATTGTTGCCTACTCAGAACAAGTACTTTTTGGATTTGCTTAAGAAGCATGACATGCTTGAGTGCAAACTTTGCAAGACACCTGTTGCACCATGTAAAAGGATATATTTGCATATGTTTTAATATAATATATTTTTTAAATCATATTAATCTTTTATCTGTCTTAGGAACCAAAACAAATTCTTTAACACTTGTTTCTGAGCTTATAAACCCAGAAACACATAAGTGGAATCCAGAAAAGGTTAAAATTAACTTTCCATTGATATTGTTGAGCTAATACTAGGAATTAGGATCTTTACAGACCATGTAGGAAACATGAAGAAAGATAAGTTAAGGTGGCTACCTGCTAACAATGGGGAGTTTTCAGTCAAATCAATGTATGACACATTGCAAAACCACAACAATAATGCAATATAGATATTCTCTCCATTTCAAACTATCTGTCTTTTATTTTATTTTCGTCAGTTTCAAAATTGTGTCCAACTTCTGTTTATAGTCGTATTATCTCGATAAACTCTCAAATATACCCTTGATCTTTTGTACTCATAAACTTATTTTTAATAGGACCCAGTTTAAAATCTTAAATAATATTTGTATAATTAGGAAACAAATGTGTTAATATATTTATTGCTTATACTTCATTCCTTTTAAAAATAAATTGATATTTTTAATTTTAGTAATAATAAAGCATTTAGTAGGGGTTATTTTTGGATATTTCTCTAGTCTCCTTAATATTTTGACTTAGTCAAAGCGGACATATATTTTGAAACGGAGGGAGTATATCTAAAACTGCCAGGTTCTAGAAATCCTTTTGGAGATTAAAAGTATCACAGAGAATCAAGATATTTATATGGAAATGCATTCATAATGCATTACCAATTAGATACAAATTAGGCCAGTTCATACCTAATATTGATAAACAATGTATTTTCTTCAGTAATCGATGTGAGACAATTAATCATATTTTTTTGAATGTTCTTATGCCAGGTCAGTATGGATGTTACCTCCATTAGCATATTTTAATTTAAACCTATATGCAGGTTGTCCTTTCATTGAATTATATAGTAATTGGATTGCATGGAAGGCTAAGGTAGAAATAATTGAGATTGTAGTTACTAAGTGTTGGATAATCTGGAAAGAAAGATGTAACAAAATCTTTCAAGACAAATCCAACACTAGTCTACAAACCTCTTTGATTATACAAAGACACTTGTAGTATTGGGCACCCCATTAAGTCACAACAAATGAAAAAATTGTAATACATCATAAATCTGACAGTTCAACAAGTAGTATGCATCTAGTTTCAACTCCTTCTACTTCTCAGACATGGGAAACACCTACATTAAATCGTTAAATATAGATGCATCCTGGTTAACAACTTCCTTTATTTCTGGCTTTGGGCTGATTCTGAGAAATGATACAGGGGAAACAGGCTTAGCAAGAGCCTGGACCTTCAGGACTACCACTCCTGAAGAAGCATAAGCTATAACTCTATTGAAAGTTGTTTCTTGGGCAAAAAACATGCATTTTTCAGTCTTTTGGGATTGAAGGAGACTATCAGAGAATCTTGGATTATGCAAACAATAAACAAACTGCCATATATTGGAGGAACCAAACAATAATCCTAGAAGCTAAGAAAATTTTACAAGCCTGTGGAAGCAATTTTTTGGGATTTACTTCTAAGCATAGAAGATGTAATCATGTAGCAGATGCAAAGAATGCAAGAAAAAAAGGTTACTTGAAGCAACAATGGAACCAAATGCCAGGAATCCTGCTGCCAACTTTACTTTTTGATAAGCAGAATACAAATGTAATGAGGTCTAATAGGCTAACTCTTGAAGAGGATTTGATATTGGAGGAATCTCATATCTCCGATTCTAATCAAGATATAAGGGCAAAAAAGAATAAATACCCTTCTGCAACTTTTCCCCGTCTTTTAATATGACGTCAATTTCCAAAAAAAAAAAAAAAAAATTGTCAACCCTATAACATATAAGTCCCGGCTATGTCCCTACACTGACACTACACTTCACTTATTAAGAGTTCTGAAAGACCCATCACAAACTAATTTTCACAAAATGGATCACTAACAGTCATGGGACCAAACTCAAAGATCAAAGAGTAAAAATTTTACTCTTGATCCGGCCCAAACACAACGGGTAGATGACTAAAATTGATCGGGCGGACGGCTAACGTAGCGCATGTAGTTGGGCGGTTGTCTAATGTACCGTCTCTTGACACGGGCGACGTACGTCTAGGAATACGTTTGAGCGGGGCGGACGAGTAGAGCAGCGCTTGATGGCAGGCGTAACCCATACCAAACGCCTGATGATAGACGGACACCTACGCGCACGCCCCAGAGACGGGCGCTGTCTTGGACGATCGCCTGATGGGACGGATTCATAGCTTACCGCGTGTATTTTGTCTCACACGTGCAGCTAGTACGTGGGAATGGTGAGACGGAAGGACGCTTACCATAATGCCTGGTTTATCAGGCGGACGTCTAGATAATTGCCCGTCTCACCAGGCGGACGTCTAGCTCATCGCCTGTAAACGTCGGACAAGTAGATAACTTTTCTCTTTGTGTGGATGATTAGAGCTTCATACCAAACAACAATTCATTTCAAAAAACCACGACAAAAATTATCCAACAAAATGGAACTACGCTATTCTATCCAATTAAAAGCAAACACATATTGGTTTCAATTTAGCTTTGGATGTATTCATATGTTTGGAGTTCGATTTTCTCGAACTAGAAAAATACATGAAAAATATTGGAATCCAGTTGTTGTCCTTTCCCAAATGGCAACCACCATATCGTCAGAATTGTGTGAATTGTATGCAAAGATAATACAACAAGTTGCACGAATCATAGGCGGACGTTTAGGATGCCGCCCAAACTGGGGCGGAGGTCTAGCATTCCACGACGGTAATTTTGTTACCGCCTGTTAGTGGGTGTGATCCTAGACGCACGCTTCATCAGGCGGATCCTTGGTTGAATGCTTCATCAGGCGGAGATTTGGTTACCGCCCGTGTTTTCAAGCGTTACGCTAGAGGAGCGCCTTCCATTAGACGGTTCACTACACGCCCGCCTAGAATCAGACGGTTCCCTACATGGCCGCTCGACTATAACTCGTTTGGTCCGGATTTCAGACCATTTTTTGTCGTGAACAGTAGAAAAACCGGACCAAATACCATTTATGCTCGTTCCATTGCGTATATTTTTTGACGGACCAAAGTAGGGCTGCACAAACCTGACCCAGACCCACCACCCGACCCGCACCCACCAATTAAGACCCAACCCGCACCCGATCCGCCGAGAGACGGGTCGGGTGCGGGTGACACCTTCTCCCACCCGACCCACCCGCCAACCCGCCAAGAAAAATCTCATTCTTTCATCTCCACTCTAGGTATGCATGGACTGTCATTATACTTGTATCATCTTCACTGCCAAAAACAGCTCCACCAATTCTTTCACCAACACCATCCATTCCCTAACTGCAGTATCATCTTCACCGCCAAGAACAGCTCCACCAATTCTTCCACCAACACCATCCATTCCCTAACTGCAACATCATTCAACCAACAAACCATATGACCTTATCCACTTCTGCAGCATCTTCTAAATCTGATCCTTCTCATTTTCAATTCGCAAAGACTCGTCAAAGCCCAAATTCATCTCCAATTCAAACACTAACCTTGACAAACAACCTTCTTTGTTGCTCGGTCTCAAGGCTGTTGTAACCACTCCACCATTACTTCTAAATATGCAATGAAATCAAATTCAACCTAAACTCAACTCAGATTCACGAAATTCATCTTCTCTTCTTCTTTGCTGGTTTAACAGCGAACCCTAAGTTGTAGCCAATCCATGTTTTCTACAGCGAACTGCAATCTCATTCTCTCGATTTCAAACAACACAGACCCAATAACAAGAACCCTAAATCAAACCCATTCTTGTTCTCATCCTCGATCTCAGATTTAACTTCTCTGCCATTTCTTCATCTCCACAGATCCACCAGACTCTCGCCAACTTCTTCTCTGAGCTTCTCCAGCAGATCAACCTCCATAATCTCGAGCCACTCTTCTCAGATCTAATGTGTTTCTCTCGGCTGCAGTAGAATGAAATTGGGGAGGAAATGAGAGATTGATTCTCTCTCGGTTAGATTTAGGGCAAGAGAAATGGAGCGGCTAAAGGCGCCCTTAAAGAATCCAGGCGGGTGACCCGCACCCATCCACACCCGCCCCGCTGAAATGGCGGGTCAAACCCGACCCGACCCGATTTTTGGCGGGTTGGGTACGGGTGAGTATTTCCTTCACCCGTTTTCTGAAGGGTGTGGGTGAGGCTAAATCCGATCTACCCAACCCGACGTGTAGCCCTAGACCAAAGACCATAAATGAATTTGGTCTATCTTATACTTTTACCGTTGTGGACGCTCTAAAAGACCCATTAGGGCCATCACAATTAATTTTCACAAGGAGGAGGCCACCTCTCAAGTTGGTGTACTTGTAAGTGGTGGTGGTGGTGATTAACAATGAACTGATGTACAAGTACAACTGCAATTGACCCAATGTCTACAAAGACTACTTTAGTCCGAAAATAACGAATTTTATAATGACTATGTAGAAAGTTTCAGAAACAATTTCTCAATAAAATTCTAAACAATCCAGAAACGATGATCTTCATTTATACTATTATCTAATCTAATAGAAGAAGCTGAAGATTAATTGTATACAGAGGTAATCCCCAGATTTTAAGAAATTTTGCATTCCTATTTCTCCCATTATCATTATGTTCTTTTTTTTTTGCTACCTTCATTTGCATATAGATCTCTGATCTTGGAACCTGGTGTTAATGTCCTCTTTCATTTTTATGGATGCATCTTAGGCTCAAATTTCTTTTCCTAGACACCCATTTCAGGAAATTTATGTCTTACAGAGCTATCCATCTGAACTTGTAATAAAGTTTCAATTTTTCATTAGACTAATTTAAATGACAACCTGACCACTAACAATACTGGAATTAAAATTTCTGAGAATTGTAACTTCTTTAGTAGTCTACATTGGAGAAAAGGGGCATTTTGATTTTCATGAGCTATTTTTGTTGTAAGATCTTTGACTAATGCTCATTTCAGCAATTGTTACTACTGTATTCTGAATTTCTGATGAATTCTTATTGTGTTTCTGTCATGATGGGTGGGGTGAACTCAATTATCTTGCTGATTTCATGTTATATATAATCATAGATAGCTGTAGCTTGCCCAGTTCCTGAGTATTTGCAACTTCTTTAGTAGTCTAAATTGAGAAAAGTGGAAATTTTGATTTTCATGAGCTATTTTTATTGTAAGATCTTTGACTAATGCTCGTTTCAGCAATCGTTACTACTGTATTCTGATGAATTCTTATTATGTTTCTATCATGGTGGGTGGGGCGAACTCAATTATCTTGCTGTTTTTCATGTTATATAATCGTAGATAGTTGCAACTTGCAACTTGCGAAGTTTGGTTAGTTATGCACCAAGTCATGTACTTTCGTTTGCTTGATTCACTTTTTGTTCTTTTGCAAATCCATTGTTTGTTGTTTGAAGCTGAATACTGGTACGATTTTTGCATTAACACGAAAGTAATTTGGGCCAATTTTTGCTGGGTTCCTGGAAATATAGTGACATTAACACAACATTAAGTGCCCCTTTTTTAAAAGTTTTTCTATATGAGAAATAGATGATTAAATGTTGAATTGTTTTTCCATACTTGGGTTCACCGAGCTAATTGACGATCGTACTCTAGCTTCAAATAGTGTATTCATTTATAGATGAGTAATATTTCCTGATACTCTCATCGTTCTACAACACACTCCATTTTAGAACATGAACATAAATTTTTTGTTATTAAGCTTATTATTGTTACTAATGCATATAAGACTGTAGCACCAGAAACAATTAATGACAGTATAAGTTGAATGATATACAGTTCCATAATGTTTGTATTTCAGGTACTTGTCAATTGAAACTCCCCTACTTAAACTCATCTAATGGCTCATGATGATGCAACAGACACTGTGTTCACTGCTTTGTTAGAACCTTCTTCCCAACCCAGTAAAGTAGGTTCGGTCAAGAGAAGGATTCGGCGGTGTGCAAGTGCCCCTATTGATTTCATTCCTCAAGAAAAGGATGATATCCCAGTTCCTCGTGACCATTCGATTTTCTTTAATGTACACCCTAGTTTTAGACAGGTATCGCTGAGTCTTGCTCTGTATCTTAGCATAGGAGCCATTTGCTTCTGCCTAGTCAAAGATCAAATCAAAGGTCAGAAAACAAATGAAATCCTTGACGCAATATATTTTTGCATTGTAACAATGACCACAGTTGGATACGGAGATCTTGTTCCAAATAGCGTTGCCACGAAATTACTGGCCTGCGCCTTTGTCTTCACAGGAATGGCTCTTGTCGGGTTTTTTCTGAGCAAGTCAGCAGACTACCTTGTGGAGAAGCAGGAAGCGTTGTTGGCTAAATGCTTACACATGAATAAAAAAGTTGGTGCACTTGAGCTTTTGAAGGAACTAGAAACTAACAGAGTAAAATACAAGTTCATTATAAATTCCGGTTTACTTTTGTTGCTTATTGTCGTTGGTACGATTTTCTTGACAAGAGTTGAGAAATTAAGCTTAGTTGATGCCTTCTATTGTGTCTGTTCCACGATAACAACTTTAGGTTACGGTGACAAGAGCTTCTCAACCAAAGTAGGGCGTATTTTTGCTGTCTTTTGGATATTGACTAGTACCATCTGTTTGGGTTTGTTTTTCCTCCACCTTGCCGAACTGAGTACAGAGCGGAAGCAACGGTCAATAGTCAAATGGGTCCTTACACGAAAGATGACTCACGTCGATCTTGAGGCTGCAGACTTTGATGATGATGGGGTCGTAAGGTAAGTTTCTCATGCTATTCATTGATTACAAATCCTTAATGCAAAGAAATCAATCCAATAAACTTCCATCAATGTGTTATCTTTTGGAATCAAATGGATACTGTCTTAATTGTGGATTAATGATTACTTTCCATCTTTCCTTCTGGACAGTGCTACGGAATTCATTCTATATAAGCTTAAAGAGATGGGGAAAGTACAGCAGGAAGATATTGTACTTCTGATGAAGGAATTTGAGGATCTTGATGTTGATCAATCTGGAACGATTTCGACATCTGATATAACACTTGCATATATGGAAGGCAACTGACAATGCCATCCGATTTTGAGTTTGAACGTGGATAGTTTCTGAACTAAGTTTGGGTATACACTAGTGACATTGGCGAAATATCCCTCTTTACTCTTGGGCAGAAAACAACTGTGTTTTACTCTTCTGATTCAAGAAGGTGATTTCATTCCAGAAAAAGAAAAAAGAAAAGAAGCAGAGTTGAAAACCAACCAACTTACTTCTAAATTGTGAATTGCTTGTAAATTAGCATGGCATAAATGCTTAGTTTGTTCTTTTTTTGAAACGCTAAATGCGAGTTTATCAAATAAATATTTGTGTAAGATTGTAAATTTGGTTGAATTGATCGGCTGTTGATAGATACGAAGTAATACGACTAATTTGTATAGATGAATCTCATTACATTTCGATTTGTAATGGCAAAGTTTGGACTTTGGGTGGATGAGGCTGCTATTCTGCACTGTAGTGTTAATAGATATGAAGTGCCATCAAATTTCTTCATTGTTTCCGAAGGCCCGTCTCCAGCTCCAAATAATAAGCGACTGTGTGCTCGCTTTCGCTTGCTTTTACTGGCTTTGATAGTCTCTTGCTCCTGCGCCTTAACCTGCCCATCAGCAATCATCAACAACAAATGGTACTGACCACCACTTTGATGAACAATTCTAGTAGCCATATCAATGATAGGAGCAAACGATGTCGGCCCTGCGGGTCGTATATGTGGTACCATCTCTCTGTGCCGCACTAACGCTTATTTGAATCCAATACACTTTCTCCCTATAAAAACTGAGTACATCAGATATCTTGTGTGAGTATGGAAACCCTAACTTTAATTCCTCAGCAGCAGCAGCACGTAGCTATGTCAAACTTACCCGTAGAGGTTATATCTGTTAGCACATCATCTTCTGTGATCAAGTCATGTTAGTGCAAGCTCATCAGATTCTCCATAAATATTGTGCCAACAATAGACTAGAGAATATTGAGAAAATATTGAGATTTAAAGAGAATTATCTCTAGTTAATAAGAGAATTATCTATAATTAATATGTATCCATTTCATGCTTTATATTGTGAGCTCGTAACCAAAAAGAAATATCAATAAAAAATCTGCTTTAACTTGGTATCAGCCTAACCGATCCAGAAACTACAATGGCTTCAAACACACAAACATTGCAGCAGCTACACATCTATCATCTTGTCAACATTAAGTTGAATGAGAAAAATTACCTCTTATGGAAAACCCAGTTTCTACCACTGCTCAATGGCTACAACCTAATGGGATTTGTAGATGGAAGTCTTCAGCAACCACCAAAAGTCCTACCAAATACAACTCAATTAAATCCTGAGTTTACAAAGTTTCATGAACATGATCAAATACTAATGGGTTGGCTGTTGTCTTCTCTAACTGAGAGGGTAATGACCAGAGTGGTTGGATTAACAACATCAAAACAGGTATGGGAGGCTCTAGAAACAAGATTTTCTCCCAATACCCAAGCACACCAAATGTATCTTAAAAGAGAACTTCGCAATCTCAGGAAAGGCAACAGTTCTATGGAAGAATACTTCAACATGACAAAAGAAATCTTTGATGTTTTATTAGCATCTAGAGTAACACTATCAGACGCAGACATGAAGGCATCTGTTATGAATGGAATGGATCAATCTTATGATCCAGTTGTTACATCTCTCAATCTGGCAGGAGACATGACAATGAGCACTTTCTATGCTCATCTTCTCACATTTGACATGCGCCTCCAGCAACAACTTGCTCTTTTGCAACAATCATTACTCCATTAGGAAATATTGCATCCAACACCAACAACTATTACCCAAAAACATACACTAAAAGATTCAATCCCAATGCAAGCTTTTTAAAACAATATCAAATCTCTAGTACTCAAAGAGGTTTAACAGATAACCCAATACCCTACCAAATCTGTACCAAAACAGGTCATACAGCAAGAAAATGCTGGTTTAGATACTAAGAAGATAAGCCACTCCGAAAGAATAACAATGCATCAGCTTATCTAGCCTTGCCTGGTGTAACGAATGATGCAAACTGGGTAACTGATACAGGAGCTACGCATCATCTGACATCCAATCTGAACAACCTACAAATCAAGCATGAGTATGATGGAACTGAGACAATACAAGTCGGAAATGGTAACTGTTTACCTGTTGAGAATATTGGTAATGCTACTTTCACATTAAACATCAGAAATTTCATGCTAAACAATATTCTCCATGTTCCTAACATCAAAACCAATCTACTATCTGTTTCTAAGTTTTGTAAAGACAATAATGTATATTTTGTGT
The DNA here is from genome assembly GCA_023531435.1 of Papaver californicum. Classification (NCBI taxonomy): domain Eukaryota; kingdom Viridiplantae; phylum Streptophyta; class Magnoliopsida; order Ranunculales; family Papaveraceae; genus Papaver; species Papaver californicum. The sequence continues at coordinate 218,686 of JAJJMC010021358.1, read as the reverse complement.
TTAACTCAAGTTGTTTTGTTGTGAAGGACAAGCTCAAAGGGTCAACACTATTGAAAGGCAGGAATAGGAATGGTCTCTATATCTTTGATGGAGTTGATACAATCCAACAATCAAAACCAGCAGCGTATGTATCAGAAACATTGCCACTGTGGCACCACATCCAATGCTACGTTCTGTTTCCAAAATAATCAGAAACTACTCTCTACCTATTTCTAATAAAGCTTTTGATTTCTGCAATTCATGTCATTTAAGCAATAGTTGCAAACTCCCATTTCCTTCTATCAATACTGTTATTGATCAACCTCTCAGCTTAATTGTGTCAGGTTTTTGGGTGTCTCCCTATTTATCAAGAAATGGTTACAAATATTTTATGCTTCTTCTTGATGTGTACTCGCATTACACCTGGATATATCCCTTGGTGCGCAAGTCAGATGCACTACCTGTCTTCATCCACTTTAAGAAACAAATTGAGAACCTCCTAGACTTCAAAATAAAAACATTCCAGTCAGATAATGGAGGTGAGTACAAAAAATTTACAGCCTTCCTAAATGATAATGGTGTTGTATACAGATTTTCTTGCCCACACACATCTTCCCAGAATAGTTTGGTAGAAAGAAGAATCAGGCATATCACAGAAACTGGCCTTGCGCTACTATTTCATGCCTCAATGCCAACATCAGTTTGGTCTGAAGCCTTCACTACTGCTTCTTATCTTATTAACAGGTGTCTGGCAACCAAAAAAAAAAAAAAAAACTCCACTAGAGTTATTGTTCCACAAAGAGCCTGATTATAAATCTCTTAGAGTATTTGGGTGTCTGTGCTATCCAAGCCTGCGCACATTTAAAAATCATAAACTAGTTACCAGGTCTCTACCATGTGTTTTTATAGGTTACAGTGGGATTCACAAAGGCTATTTATGCCTCCATCAACAGTCCAAGAGACTTTATATTTCACGCCATGTAAAGTTTATAGAGAATACATTCCCGTTCTGCTCTTCAACGGTGTCAGTACCTGTGCAGCAACAAAAACAAGTAAGTCCTTCAACTGGTACATAATCTTCAAGTGTTTTTAACCCCTTTGTTTGTTAACAATCGGTTGTGTCATAAACAATACCAGGAATATGTTGAGGAGGGTGTAACTAATGATATACAGATGTTAGATAATCAACTGTCTTCCGCTGAAATATATCAGGCAGGTACAATTGATGAATTTCAGACGTTACAGACGCAACACTCTCCAGACCGCTCTGCTGCCGAAGCCGTTCAACCTGCACAAACGTCAGAAACTCCATCAACTACTGCACCTGTTCATACCATGATTACAAGAGGGAAATTGGGGATCAAAAAGCCTGTCAATCATCTTTGTTTAACTGCCACAAAACATCCACTTGTGCTTTCAACTTCTCCAGTTCCAACATGCTACAGTCAGGAAATTAAAGATCCAAACTGGAGACCTTCAATGGATGAGGAATACAATGCACATTTAAAGAATGGTACTTGGTCCTTGGTCCCATATGCACAAGGGATGAACGTTGTAGGCTCAAAATGGGTCTTCAGAATAAAACACAAGGCAGATGGAAGCATTGAACGCTATAAATCAAGGCTTGTGGCTAAGGGTTATTATCAACAAGAAGGTGTAGACTTTGATGAAACATACAGTCCTGTAGTGAAACCATGTACAATCAGACAATCCAAAAGATTCTTCCTCCTCGGAAAATCAACCTCATGGTACTGGGGTTGATACTCAGCTGAATAACCACCTATGACGGAACGATGTGGATGCCAAGTTCCATACTTGAGATGATTATAAGCACAAATTTCCTTATATCCTGGCCCATATATATATTCTCCAAATGTCATTTCAGATGACGTCTTCTGAGAAGAATCCATCATCCTCAAAAAGGTACCTGAAATACAATTCTAAAACAAAAACAAGTAAAAAGGAAAAAAGAAATCCTAAAATAAAATAAAAATAAAAATACTGTACAATAAATAAATAAATAAAAACCTAAACTACGATTAAAAAATCATAAATACTAACTACAATATTCCACAACCGCTCCCCGGCAGCGGCGCCAAAAGTTGATGGGATTTTAGATTACCCTAATATAAATAACCGCAATCGCACGACGTCTAACTAGTAGACAACAGCAAGTACGGGTCGAACCCACAGGGAGCGGAAAAAATATTGCAATCAATATCTCATTAACTAATAAGAAATAAGGATTTTTAGATTAATGAATAAAATAATAAAACAAACTAAACTAATAAAACAAAATTAAATGGGAGAGTCGGTAACCAGGGTTTTTCAGTATCCACCACTATTTCTATTTAATTACTGAAGTGAAACATAACTCATGAATATTCATTTATTGTTCGTTCTATCGACATCACCTATTATATGTATTAGAATCGCAAATATCACTGGGACGCCCTAAGCATGACGCATCAAAAGCCCTAGTCTCAAGCATACACCATCAAATTGCGCTAGCGATACAATAATACGAAGCTAATTATAGGTTCACAAATAATATCCGGCTCTTCTAAGCATATCCGATCTAAAGATTTAACCAAAGCATGGAATATCAAATAAGTAAGCAAACATATTTGTTGTCCTATTGATTTTGCGCATAGGTTACGGTATTGTACAAAACCGGTGAAGCAACAACTAATTTTTCATTAAATCAATAAACAATATCAAGAATTAATCTATTCAAATCATAATCGTCTATTACCAAATAATTCAATTCAATTGGTCTAGTACTAAAAATGGTTTCAACATAAAGCTCTAATTACAGATTAATTAAAACATGGAGATGGATTTCTTAAAACCCAAAAAAATAATTAAAAGAAAAGTTAAAGATTAAACCAGTAATTATGCCTTTACAGTCGTCCTCTTCCTTTGGTTGAGTTCGTATTTCTCTAATCTTTCCTACTACTTTTCTTTCTGTGATGTTCATGGTTCAGAGAGATGTTCTGTACCAGCCTCCGAAAAGCCTCCAATCCCTCCTCAACCTAGGCACCTACTCCACCCTTTTCAGAAACATAGCCTATCACAACTTCTCCCACGTGACAGCCTACTCCAAAAATTCGTACTTCTATTGGCTGTTGGACAAAGCTTGAAGTCTCTTCTTAACTTTCTCAAATCATCTCTAGACTAGTCTTGTCTCTTTATCTTAGGTCACAGTCTCAATACTAGCAGCTACTCTCAACTCTATTCACTGCCACCTGACTTCTGTACCTAGACTTCATTTTCTGTTGTTGACGCATGACACCATCTCTGCCATTGTCTCCCTTTACCTGCTACTCTTCCCTTTTCCTTCATCTGCCCGTCCGACTTCTTGCACTGACGCCCACTATTTTCACGTGAACCATCACACAACAAGTCCCTGACAACCTTCACAGCCTACTTCCTCTAGCCTTCTGGTAGCCATATCCATGTTTAGTAATGGGGACAAAATGATATTTGTCCGAAATGACGTCATCAAGTCCGAAGTCTAATTTGACCCGATGCAACGTCATCACGTCCCGATCCCGAAGCAACGCCATCATCCATACCGTTCCAGTTTGTCCCGATGCTATCCTGTCCCGAAGCGACGTCATCATTCACGTCCCGATCCTGAAGTGACGTCATCATCACGTCCCGATCCCGTTCCAGCTGGTGCCCGATCTGTCCTGTCCCGACCCATCCTGTCCCGAACATGCTGTCCCGATACAATCATTCCCGCAACGAAGCTCAGGTCCGAAGCATGGACCGCAAGCCAGGTCCGCAAGCCAGATCCGCTATTCAATCCCGCAAGCCAATCAGACCGTTTGAGGGAAAGCTGGATAAGAAGATAAGGTGGACAGATGGACGGATAGGGAGAGGCCACGTGGAAGTATCTGAAAGAGATAGAGTCACAGATGGGATGACTTGAGGATGCCACGTGTTAGAAATGGATGCCACGTGTTAGAAATTTGGTGATTTTCCTTTAAAAGAGAAGGAAAGAAAACAGAGGGGAGGATCGGCTCGGCCGGAGGAAGAAGAACAGAGACTGTAAAAATTCATAGCTCCAATGGAGTTTTCTGATTTGTAACCTCAAACTCATGAATAAGAACCTTTCAATTTCAGTACCCGTGGATGTAGGCTATTCAAAGCCGAACCACGTTAAATCGGTGTTGATTTCCCTTCTTTTTGTTCAATTTAGATGATTAAATTAGGTTGTTTTGGGTTGATTCGATTTTCTGCCCAAACAATTTGGCGCTAGAAACAGGGACGAGTAATGGATTTATCCAACCTATTACGCTGAAAACATGTACAACTGAAGAGAGGATATCAGAACCAAGCTTACCATCAGGTTCAATTCCGAGGAGAATCAACAACAACAACAGTTTGCGGATTAACCAAGAATTTTGATTTCATTTCGATTGCATGATTTTTCTCCTCACGGAATTTTCTTTTAGCTCTTCACACAATCATCTTGTTCCTTAATTTTGGTTGCTTTGCACAATTTTTGAAACCAAGTACTGTTTCTGTTTTCAAACAAAATTTTGGGAAAACTCACAGAAAAATTAAGTTTTGTTCTTCACAAATCTTGTCTCAAAATGAGTTTACCTCACAGATTTACAACAATCGAATCTTACCTTACAAACCCATTCAATTGATTTCAAAAAAATTTAAGCATAAGAATTTCAATCTGATTTGGGGATTTTTTTCTCTAATTTGATTTAGCTTTTCTATATGAGTTAATTGTTGCGTTTTCTATGATTAAATGGATGTTTTAAATGAATGGGTTTTTCTTGCATGAATGTATGAGTGCAGGGAAGGAGTATCAATATGATTGACATTATAGCCAATTTCATGTGGGAATCACCCACTGAATTGCGCCTCCAATGTTCGAAGAAATGCTTGAATGACCAATTTTGGCATGGATACCTGAAGCCAATTTTTTGCTCTTGCCCACGAGAGCTTCACAGTGTCTGACAAGGTCAGAGATGGGGGATTGCAAAAGCCTTGACAAGTACCTGAGCTCAAGACTCAACCACTCCTGCACCAAGTTTACCAGGCCCCTAACCTGCCATTAGCTACTACCCTATCTAATATTTTCAACTGTGTGCAAAGACAAGCAGTTTTCTCAAGCAAATGGTTCTTATCATATAGAATCGCTTGAATCATTTGTTCATGAACGGTCAGTTTACTCAAGCAATTTGGATGGAAATAACTATCAGAGAGTACCAATAGCTCACAGAGAGTATCAATAGCTCACAGAGAATCCTCTTGTGCATTTCCGAATACTCGGGGGACTTTTGGCATCTTGGAGTTCACATTTCCAAGTTGTTCCTGCACCTTCAAAGAAGAAGTAAAATGCGCAAGGTTCGCAAAACAGCACCCATGGCAACAACTATCAGGATTGAAGGCCGAGATAGATCTCTCAGACACTTTGGACAACAACCATCTCTGGCTTGCTCCAGATGTAACAGCTCAAGCTTGTGGAGCATCATTACTTTCTCCACAGATATGCTTAGAAGATTCAGGGGACAACTGTTTTGTAGCTACTATAGATACAAATGAGCTACTATAGAAGATTCAGTGCCGAATACTGCCCAATGGAGCTTCATCTCATGAAGCTTACTCCAACAAAAGAAGTGCCAAATACTGCCCAATGGAGCCATCTAGCATCGCAGCAGGGACGCGCAGTCATACCAAAGCGTCTCAGATCACAGCGTTTCGAGCAAGCTAAGACACAACAATCATTCAAGTCGCAACAGTCGAGCAACAGCCGTAATTTGGCGAGGAAATCAGCTAAGTATCCCTTGTTTAAGCATGAGTATGAGCTATAAATTTTACTACCATTTGAAGTTGTTTCTTATTAAATACCTGATGCATGAGTATGAGCTCTAACAGACTTTTTAAATACCTGATGCATGTTACAGCAAGTAGTGACCAAACCTACACCATTTGAAGCTGTTTCTTATTGAATTGATAATGCTTGTATCTATTTTCAATCTTTTAAATCTCAATCTCAGAGACCTAATGGGTAATTTTAGGTTGATCAGCACCATGATTATTTCATCTTTACAAGGTTGTATTAAAACACTCTACGTTTGCTTTAAAACTCATGAAGCTGTACATTTGCGATGCATATTTGATATGATAATACAACATGATTTCAGCTAAATATGCTAATGGTAGATAATTGCATCTTAAATTTTAATGTACATGATGTATGTTGAGTAAGAAGCGATAATCTCTGAATCGAAAGTCTCGGGTACCTACAGCTGTACCAATAAGTTTAGCATGTGTTCAGTGAACATTTAAGACAGTTGGGAGTTAAATGGTCTGCTAAAATGACATGAGTTCATGGTTTGCCTTGACATTTGTAATTTCTCACTAGCACTCACTAAGAACTCAGCTTTGATGCTTAATCATCAAGTCCAATTACATCTACTGACGAATTATTTCTTGCTTGTTAAAAGTGTCATAGTAGTTGGTAAAGTAGGGGCAGCCTGCATTACGAAATTACATATGATATTTCAATAAGATTTGTAAATTCTATTGAATACTTACTTGTTCTCTACCTCGCTATATGCAAATGAATAATATGTAACTGCTAATAAAAATGTTGTGGTGTTTAAGAGGATTAAACAGTGAATAGAAGGCAGCAAAGACCTTCCTTCTCGCTCCAAGACCTGGCGAATGTGAATGTCAATACTTCATGAGAAGTGGGGATGTTGGGCCCTTCAATGGGAAATGAGCAAGATGTACGTGCATACAATCAAAGAATGCATGAGTGTGCGTTTCTTTAGGCGGCTAATCAATCACAAGGTTCTGCGCCAAAGAAGCCAGGTAGCAGGAATTGAGCAGTTGATACTACTAAACATGATGAGGTCTGTTCAGACTCCACTAGCTCAGACAACAAGTCAAAGTTTGCCGGAATGCTTTGATCCCTCAACTCCTTCCAATTTGGAAAGTTCGGACGACAGTATCTCAGAAGTCTAATGAAGGCATCATCCATAAAATGATTACTAAACTTCAAGGATGACAGAGTAAACTATTTCACCAAGCATTTTCCATGACTTTGCTTGGTCTCCATCAGATGTCTCAACCTGAGAATGCTCCAGATCTTCTCTAGCATAATTAGATTAAACAAAATGAGTGGTAAAGCTTGCTCAAACAACAATTGTAGCAGCTTTAACTAATCAATTGCAATCACAGAAATTGAACCCGACCTGGCCTGGACGTTCTATCATGTTATCATCAACATGAGCACCACACCATCAGCTAGTGGTGACCAGAGTTTTAGAGTTTTAATGGAGAACATATGGCATGTTTCTACTCATCAAATATGAAGGGAAGCTCAGAGGCACCAAACACCATCTGTTTCTCCATGAATGATGCAATTCTCACAACAAGTCTCTTCGAAGAGCTAAGTATTTATGTGATCATTTTGTTGGTTTGGTATATAAGTATGAGAAATCTGTTTTTACCCCAATGCATACTCAATTTCAATTTTGTCCAATTGTATATTTCATATGATAAAGTGACTGATTGTCTGCTCATGACTAGACAGTGAATAGGGTCATTTCAATTGTATATTTCAAACTCTGTATAGATGTATTATAGATGTATTAGCACCTATGCATTAAATTTATTTGCTCAACGACATGAGTAGTAGGGTCATTTCAATTGTTTGAGTGAAATGTTTTGATATATTATATCTCTGTTAGAATGAACCTGTATCAATTGTAGGAGAGAGACAGTTTCTAATAGCCTGAATTAGGCTGGAATACCCTAAAAACAGATCAGACTCTGCTGGATTTTCTTTACAGTGAGTCGACTCACTGAGTTTGACCCAACTCAGTTGAGCCAGACTAGCTAGCTTAATTCAAATCTCTTTGCTTATAATTTTGTTTGCAACTTTCTTTATTAATAGCTAAAATTTTCTTAAAAAAAAAAGAGTAAGTAATAATAATTATAAAATTAAATTAAATTATTACAGCTAGATAATTATTATCACAACTTCAATAGATAAGAAAAGACGTATACCGGTCAATAAACATTTTTAAAAGATAAATATACATTATCTTTTTTAATTTTTGATTATAAAGTTCATAATATTAATTGTGTATTTTGTCATAGCAATTTTAAATTTAAAAATAATTCTCAATTTGTCATACAGTATGAATTGATTAATTGCTTTCAATAACATCTGAATTGTATCTGATATCATGCATCATAATAATTAATGTCATAATCATGGAAACCTATTGATTTAATATGATAAATTTTTAGTCTGAACAAATTCTAATTTTTTTGATTAGATTTAGCAGTGATATTTAATTAAAAGCATGAAAATCATTTCTCGCTTGTACCCATTTAATATTATTAAAAATATTTAAGACATTTTTATGAGTGTGAAGATACCTATGAAGGACACTTCAGAGATGCGGCAGCTATGCAATAATGGTGCACTGGGGGGCATGCTATAAAGAAATCAAATATCTAGCTATGAAATGAGTTAAATACTGCACGCCAATTAGGTATTTCATTTTAATAATTTATTAATGCTAAAATAGAAATAATATATTTCGCTACTTTATATTATATGCCTTGTACTTCTTAACATAAGGCAGCAATTAATACCTTAAGTGAGCCTTCAAGAAATGATACTTCAAATGGCTCATACTTCACGAAGAATATTCAGTAAATACTTCAATTTATTCTGAACTTCTTTGAAAGGCGATACCTTTTATACTTCTTGCAACAATCTGAACGTTCCTACAGGTATTATCATTCAGAAATGTGTATCTCTTTCAACCTACCATCAAATATTTTCGGAAGGCGAATACTTCTACATTCGTATACTTCTGATCTCTCAAACAACGATTACTTCGGAATAAAATGATATTTCATCTGGATATTTCTCATGTCTTATTTAAAATATATTTCATATTTTCTTTCTATATATGCTTCTCATGTATATAGAAGAATATGGGATATGTCTTAAATAAGAAATGAAAAATGAAAAATATCTGGATGATTTCCAAGTATACTTCTCATCTACATTTCAGGTATATTTCTTACCGATATTTCTCCGTTCAGGAGACAAAGAGGGGACCCATGTAAGAGTCTTAATAAAATGATGGACCACACATAATTTACTCTATGCCCGAGATAAATTAAGCGTGTGATCCTACCGAGCTCCGTGGCTAGGAGACATGATAAGACTATTGGGTCGCAGAACCCATGAAAGAGTCTTGATACAAAATACTCCAGGAATACATTATTCTGGAAAGCGCTTATGATTGGCGACACAATCGTAATACAAACAAGAAGGGTACGTTCTAGACCAACCCTGTATCTTACCCCTGGCTCGGGTTTGTTTCTTATGTGTGGGATCCCGAATGTTATCCCGAATGTCATAACTCCGTGGAAGGAGGTGCTTCATTGCAAAAAATTCCAACCCAGGGTTCAAAGGAATCTTGTGGTGAAAAACTAACGATCAATATCTATATATATATTACAAAATTTTGTTTTGCAGGGACAAAAATGCAACATAGCATGGAAATGCATAAACAACATCAACAACCACATTGTGATTCAGACGAGACGAGTGGTAATTTTCTTAAGAGTTTTTCTTCAAACAACTCTCAAGAAAAGGGGGCAAGTTGTTGGGGACAAAATGATATTTGCCCAAAATGACGTCATCAAGTCCGAAGCCTAATTTGGCCCGATGCAACGTCATCACGTCCCGATCCCGAAGCAACGCCATCATCCATACCGTTCCAGCTTGTCCCGATGCTATCCTGTCCCGAAGCGACGTCATCATTCACGTCCCGATCCTGAAGTGACGTCATCATCACGTCCCGGTCCCGTTCCAGCTGGTGCCCGATCTGTCCTGTCCCGACCCATCCTGTCCCGAACATGCTGTCCCGATACAATCATTCCCGCAACGAAGCTCAGGTCCGAAGCATGGACCGCAAGCCAGGTCCGTTATTCAATCCCGCAAGCCAATCAGACCGTTTGAGGGAAAGCTGGATAAGAAGATAAGGTGGACAGATGGACGGATAGGGAGAGGCCACGTGAAAGTATCTGAAAGAGATAGAGTCGACAGATGGGATGACTTCAGGATGCCACGTGTTAGAAATGGATGCCACGTGTTAGAAATTTGGTGATTTTCCTTTAAAAGAGAAGGAAAGAAAACAGAGGGGAGGATCGGCTCGGCCGGAGGAAGAAGAACGGAGACTGTAAAAATTCATAGCTCCAATGGAGTTTTCTGATTTGTAACCTCAAACTCATGAATAAGAACCTTATTTCAGTACCCGTGGATGTAGGCTATTCAAAGCCGAACCACGTTAAATCGGTGTTGATTTGCCTTCTTTTTGTTCAATTTAGATGATTAAATTAGGTTGTTTTGGGTTGATTTGATTTTCTGCCCAAACATTTAGTCTCCCACAAACCAACACAACAGCCTCTTACAGACTCTTTCTTGTTGTGTACATGCTTTGATGTACGCCTCCCATTCTCACCAATTCTTTTCTTCTTTTTCTTTGTACTTATACTTCAAACTCGGTCCCCTCTCTCTCGTTTTAGACTGTCAATTTTCACTAGTTCCCAACACCTCGCCTCCACCTGAATGACTACCTACTTCTTTTGTATACCCAACAACAGAAACTCACTTCTACAGCCACATCGCCTATACCACCAACTTTCTGTAACATGTTGTCCACCTCCAAAAGAAGACCTAGAATCCAAAGCTACTCCCTACTTCTCTAGCTCGTCCATTACACAGCCTGGCATCAATAATCATGTTCATTTAACTCAGTTTTCTTGTAACATTGAGTTTGCGCATACCACGTATAGAAACAATACAAATATATTATTAGTATAAATTAAAATGCTATTAAATACAAATTAAAAGGTATATGTGTATAAATTATGTCCGTATCAATTATCATCAACAAGAAGGTGTAGACTTTGATGAAACATACAACCCTGTAGTGAAACCATGTACAATCAGACTGGTACTCTCACTTGCAACCATTCACGGCTGGCACATTCATCAATTAGATGTTCAAAATGCCTTCTTACATGGAATACTTCAAGAAGATGTCTACATGAAGCAGCCATCCGGGTATGTGGATCAAAACTTTCCTAATCATGTCTGCAAGTTAAACAAAGCTCTCTATGGCCTAAAGTAGGCACCAAGAGTTTGGTTTTCCAACCTTAGCTCTTATTTGGTGACTAAAGGGTTCAGAGGATCCAATGCAGATAGCTCATTGTTTGTGCGAATCTCACAATCCTCTTCTCTGTATGTACTGATTTATGTAGATGATAATAAACTATGGATTGTATATTAGACCATCTTTGGATCTTTCTGTACAGGCCTATACAGATACAGATTGGGCAGGGAACTTAGATGATAAACGCTCCACCAGTGGGTATTGCGTATACTTCGGAGGCAACCTAATATCTTGGAGTGTAAAAAAACAGAAGACAGTTTCCAAATCCAGCATTAAATCAGAATACAGGGGTATTGCCATGGCTACTTCAGAACTTATTTGGATACAATCTTTGATGAAGGAACTTGGATTACAATCATCTCCTCCTGTCCTGTGGTGTGACAACTTAGGGGCTACTTACTTGACAGCAAATCCAGTTTTCCACGTAAGGGAAAAGGTTGCATCCAAAGAGCTACATGTACAATTCATATAGTCACAAGATCAAATAGCAGATATTTTTACGAAGGGTCTGTCTTCATGTAGATTTCAGCAGTTAAGAGACAAGTTGAATGTTCGTGAACTCCCACTCAACTTGAGGGGAAGTGTTAGCACATCATCTTCTGTGACCAAGTCATGTTAGTGCAAGCTCATCAGATTTTCCATAAATATTTTGCCAACAATAGACTAGAGAATATTGAGAAAATATTGAGAGAATATTAAGATTACTAAGAGAATTATCTCTAGTTAATAAGAGAATTATCTCTAATTTTCATGCTTTATATTGTGAGCTTATAACCAAAAAAAATTATCAATAAAAAAATCTGCTTTAACTATATATCTGATATATTTCTGAAGTTACCAGTGGAATCCATCTAGAGACTAAACTCTAGAGCAGAGAAAAACTAGATTTCAAAATTTGTTCGGTTACCTTACTAATAAGATAAACCCATTCACTCCTTACCAAAACTCAATCAATATTTTGTTTTATCTCTACAAATACAATTTCTAGGGCAATTGATCTGCAAGTTGAAGCTCAAGCTATGGCTCGTTAAATGATGGAAGGAATCATGTATTGTAGCTTCTCCCGAAAAATTAAGAACAATGACAACAGTTGGATCACTACGAAAATAGAGAGTAACCAAATTTCAAACACCAGTGTAACTTTTAACATTTTCATTCAGCCTTATTTATTATGAACCAAGATATGATCTTGTAACCTTTTTGTTCACGACCTCTCTGTAATCTTTTCTTGAGAAAGAAATTAGATCCTGTTGGAACAATTGCTGATTTCACACCTGCACAACAAAAATTAAACACACAAAAGGGTTACGGCTGAGTCACGACCAGGTCGCTTTCTTTAAGACGTTTGTGGCTCTACATCTTCTTTTGTGCTAGCAGTTCGATCTTCTTCACAACGCCCCCAGGATAAAACAGCTGAGAAAATCTCTTTTTCAATCTCTCACGCACACAGTGAAGATTGAACACTTTCACTCTTTCTTTTTCTTATTTTTACTTGCTCAGAAACCTTAGACCTTTTATTTTCTTTCTATACTCTCAGAAAAAACTTTATATCTTCTTTTGTTTCTCAAAAACAATTTTATTTCCAAAAATTTCAATTGAAACTTAATTGTGAATTTCTTTGATATTAATTCTAACTTAATTTCTGCAGTAAAAAACGATCAAAACGTAAACACAATTAGTGCGGATAAAAAAACTTAATTAAGGAAGTAAAACGTTTTTCAAAAAAAAATCTTTTTCAAATTTCAAAAACTAAATTTGAATTTCAAGAGACCTCCCAAGGCCCCAAGGCCCCGCTCCCGGACTAATGTTATACACGGGTACGTGCACATATACACCCAATTGTAGGGGAGGGGGTTTGAACTTGTGACCTAACTTGGAAAGCCCAAAATCCTTTACCACTAGACTAGAGATTGTATGTTGAAATAAATATGAAAGAAAAATCTTTTAAACATATATCCCAACAATCCCCCACTTATATTTTAAAAAAAAAAATCATTGAGCAAGTTTCGTACAGTTATGTGCATAAGAAAAGGTATCTTTCGATTTTGAACCTTTACTTAGTATTAAGTTCTCTGAACTCTGACATTGAGTGAACATATGTCTTTGAACTCTATGGAGAGAACAAATTACTCAAAACACACACAATTGTACTGAGAGTAAAGTCCTAAAGCCAGCACATTACGGCCTTGTGCTTATCCTAGTTTTAATGAATGACCTAGAGAACTGCCCATGTTCTCATAGAAAGCGGCCACACTTTCACATTCACATAGGTGAGTCTATCAAAGGTACTCCTGTAGCTTGGTACCCTAATCTAAATAGATCTATAGACAACATTAAGAGTTAAAGAACTCAACCTTAACTCGCTTCAGGATATCATGCCATGGGAAAGATGCATGATTTTATATCCATATCATTTGTGAATCATTATTCCCTTTGAACCTATTTCTAGGTGGGTATCCATCACAAAATGACTCAATTTCTAATGGGCAAAAGTCCCATGCCTTTTGAGGTAGTTAATACCTTTTCTCTAGCTAATCCTTTCGTCAAAGGATCAGCTAAGTTATATTCAGTCCTAACATGATCCACACGTCCAACACCAGTTGTGAGAAACTCTCTAACTGTGCTGTGATTTCGACGCAATTGTCGATTCTTACCGTTATAGGAACAGTTCTGTACTTTTGGAATAGCCGCGGTACTATCGCAGTGGATTATGATAGCTGGTATCGGTCTGTCCCATACAGGAATGTCAGAAAGCAAGTTTCTCAACCATCCTGCTTCTTCACTAGCTGCTGCTAATGCTATCAATTCAGACTCCATTGTAGATTGAGCTAGAATTATCTGTTTCTTTGACTTCCAAGAGACAACGCCTCCAGCGATATTAAACAAATATCCACCGGTGGCTTTGGAGTCATCTGAAAGGGCATTCCAATCAGCATCGCTATATCCTTCAAGGACTGCGGGAAACCTCTTATACTGTAATCCTAGGTTAACGGTCTTTTTAAGATACCGCATAACCCTCTCAACTGCATTCTAGTGCTCCAAACCAGGACAACTGGTAAACCTGCATAAAACCCCCACTGCATACGTAATATCTGGTTTGGTACAATCAGTTGCATAACGAAGACTACCAATTATACTAGCATATTCAGATTGTCTAATGCTATCACCAGTATTCTTAAACAGTATAACACTAGAATCAAAATGAGTACTCACAGGTTTATAATCAAAATAATTATACTTCTTTAAAATCTTTTCAATATAATGAGATTGATCTAAAGAAATACCATCATCATTTCTAGTAATATTAATTCCCAGAATTACACTAGCTTCACCTAAATCTTTCATTTCAAAATTAGAGTTAAGCATATTCTTAGTGTCTTCAACCACAAACAAGTTAGAACCAAAGATTAGCAAATCATCCACATACAAACAAATCATGATACATGCATTGTTTTCAAACTTATAGTATATGCATTTATCACTTTCATTAATTCTGAAACCATGTGAAATCATCAAATTATCAAATTTCTCATGCCACTGTTTAGGAGCTTGTTTCAAACCATAAAGTGACTTAACTAACTTACATACTTTTTTTTCTTGACCAGGAATAACAAAACCTTCAGGTTGGTCCATATAAATCTCCTCTTCTAACTCACCATTCAAGAAAGCTGTTTTAACATCCATTTGATGAACAACAAGATTATGCACAGCAGCAACAACAATCAAAACACGAATAGAAGTCAATCTAGTAACAGGAGAATAAGTATCAAAGAAGTCTACATTTTCTCTTTGTATAAATCCTTTAGCTACCAACCTAGCTTTGTATTTGTCTATCGAGCCATCAGGATTCAACTTCCTTTTAAGTACCCATTTACAACCTATTGGTTTGCAACCAGGAGGTAAATCTGCTAAGTGCCAAGTTCCATTAAAATTATGAGAGTCCATTTCATTGTCTATTGCTTCCTGCCAAAAACTAGAATCTGGAGAATTAAGTGCCTCTTGAAGACTAGTAGGGTCTTCCTCTATTGTATATGTATAAAAGTCTGGACCATAGTCCTTCTCAGTCCTAGCTCTTTTGCTACGCCTGAGTTCAACTTCAGTGTCCCTAGTTTCTTCAATTCTAGGTTCTTCTATTCTAAGTTCAGAACTTGTACTAGGTGCAATACTAGGTATAGAACCCCCACTATTTCTAGATTTAAAGGGAAATCTATCTTCAAAGAAATCTGCATCAATAGACTCAATAATAACCTTATTGTTAAGATCAAAAAATCTATAAGCTTTACTGTTTTGAGCATACCCAACAAAAACACATTCATAAGCTTTACTAGATAACTTTGATCTTTTAGGATCAGGAATGCAAACATAAGCTAAACAACCCCATACTCTGAAATAAGAAACATTTGGTTTTCTGTTTTTCCAAAGTTCATATGGAGAAATTTTTGTTTTTGAATTTGTAACACGATTTAAAACATAACAAACAGTCAACAAAAATTTTCCCCACCAGTGAGAGGCAGCACCAGAACTAAGTAAACATGCAGTCACAAGAGTAGTAAAGGTATGATTTTTTCTTTCAGCTTTTCCATTCATTTCAGGGTTATAAGGAGCAGTTTTTTCATGTATAATTCCAGAAGATTCATAAATTTGAGCAAAAGGTTTAGAATCATATTCAGTGCCTCTATCACTACGAAATATCTTAATTTTCCTACCAAATTGATTTTTCACTTCAGCAATAAAAACTTTAACTTTTCAATAGCTTCATTCTTATGACTTAGCAAGTAAACATAAGTATAATTAGAAAAATCATCAATAAACGTCATGAGATATCTTTTTCCATTTCTAGTTAATACACCTTCAAATTCACATAAATCAGAATGCACTAATTCTAAAGGTTCAGATTCTCTAATAACATATTTATGGGAACTCTTGGTTATTTTTGCTTGACTACAAAATTCACATTTTTCAAAGTTATGCATGGACAGTTTAGGAATAATACCTAACTTGCTCATGGTATTTACTGATCTACTGTTCACATGACAAAACCTAGCATGCCAAACATTAAAAGTACACACCATATAAGAAGAAGATGCAATTTTATTCATTTCAATATTAAGCTTAAACATTCCATCAGTAGCATAACCTTTTCCTACAAACATTCTATTTTTAGTAATTGTGTAAAGATCAGATCCAATAGTTTGATACAATCCAGCTTTGTTGAGAAGATAGCCGGAAACAAGATTCTTTCTCATTTCTGGAGTATGAAGGATATCTTTCATCATAAGTGTCCGACCAGAAGTAAACTTCAGTTCTACCGTACCAGAACCTTTCACCACAGTAGTGTGAGAGTCTCCCATCAACACTTTCTTATCCTTTATTTCTGTATAGGTCTTAAATAGGGACCTATCAAAACAACAATGGCGCGAAGCACCACTGTTTATCCACCACCCATCGGATCCACCAACCATATAAAACTCCGGGTCTGAAACCATTGCAATTATAACGCTTTCAACAGCATTAGCTTGTGCGCTATTTTTGCCTTTGTTATTTCTGCAGTTCTGAGCCATATGGCCTGGTTTACCACAGGCATAACAATTAAACTCAGAATTAGAATTCTGTTCATTTCTTGATGGGGGTTGGTTCTTGTAATCATTAGGTTTTCCTTTCTTTTGGTTCTGGTCTGGTTTTTGAATCCTTTTCTTAGGTTTCAAACTCGCTTGACTATGATTTTTATTGTTCGAAACAATAAGAATCTCTTCCTTTTTATCTTGTTTCCGTGCCTCTTCTTCAACCCTGATCTTGACAATCAAACTTTCCATAGAAATTTTTTTAGTTTTATGACGCAGAGAATTACGATAATCTTTCCAAGTGGGAGGTACTTTATCAATCATTACAGCTACTTGAAATTGTTCATCGATTTTCATACCTTCAATTAGAATTTCATGAGCTATTTTCTGAAGTTCATGATCCTGAGCCACAACTGATTTTTCATCCACCATTTGATACTTCATGTAGCGGCTTACAACATACTTCTTCGATCCTGCTTCCTCAGTATCATATTTTTTCTGTAAGGCATCCCACACATCTTTAGCAGTATCAAATGTGGAGTAATATTCATACAAATCATCAGATAAAGCATTACGAATATAGTTTTTGCAATCAAAATCATCATCGACCCATTTATCATAGGCCCTTTGTTTTTCTTCAGCAGTTTGGGTCATTGGAGGTTCTTCAGTCGGTTGCGAAGTTGCACTTGCAGTGGGTACGTCTTTTGGATCATTTGGTTTGTTGGAGGTCACCATCATGTGCAGCTTCATCAGTTTGAGATAAAAGAATAATTTTTG
This sequence comes from Papaver californicum, assembly GCA_023531435.1. Lineage (NCBI taxonomy): Eukaryota > Viridiplantae > Streptophyta > Magnoliopsida > Ranunculales > Papaveraceae > Papaver > Papaver californicum. The sequence goes on along the minus strand of JAJJMC010021358.1, from coordinate 201,126 downwards.
TTTCCATCTTCTGAAGTGAAGTCCTTCAAACTTGAAAGGCTTGTTGATATCAGCAACAGATCTCTTGTCAGTCTCCATGGGAACAATCCGTCTTAAAATTGTTGGAACAATTGCTGATTTCACACCTGCACAACATAAATTAAACACACAAAAGGGTTACGGCTGAGTCACGACCAGGTCGCTTTCTTTAAGACGTTTGTGGCTCTGCCTCTTCTTTTGTGCTAGCAGTTCGATCTTCTTCACAAGGCCCCCAGGATAAAACAACTGAGAAAATCTCTTTTTCAATCTCTCACGCAGACAGTGGAGATTGAACACTTTCACTCTTTCTTTTTCTTATTTTTACTTGCTCAGAAACCTTAGACCTTTTAATTTCTTTCTCTACTCTCAGAAAAAACTCTATATCTTCTTTTGTTTCTCAAAAACAATTTTATTTCCAAAATTTTCAATTGAAACTTAACTGCGAATTTCTTTGATATTAATTCTAACTTAATTTCTACAATAAAAAACGATCAAAACGTAAACACAATTAATGCGGATAAAAAAACTTAATTAAGGAAGTAAAACGTTTTTCAAAAAAAAAATCTTTTTCAAATTTCAAAAACTAAATTTGAATTTCAAGAGACCTCCCAAAGCCCCAAGGCCCCGCTCCCGGACTAATGTTATACACGGGTACGTGCACATATACACCCAATCGTAGGGGAGGGGGTTTGAACTTGTGACCTAACTTGGAAAGCCCAAAATCCTTTACCACTAGACTAGAAGCTATGAAGTTGTTGAAATGGCTTACCCGTTTTAATATGATTTTGATTCCGTTCAGATTTGGGTTTCTAGTAATGGTCTGATTTGTTTATGTAATAGTCTTAATCATAGACCTCGTGATAAAAGTTTTTGTATTTGGAATCCATTAATTAGAGAATACTAGATTTGTGACTGGTGTGTAACTTTTCATCACTGTTATCTTTGATTTGAAATTTCATCCCCTTCTGTAGTGATGGAAGGCTTATGTTTATTTTTTTTTAATCTTTTTTTGGTTTCTAAACTAATCATGGTTTTTGAATATGGTAGGTTTAATACTAACGAATTCCAAATTGAATTTGGTTTTAATGTAGATCGTCGATTTGCGGTGTTATCCATCATTGTAGGTGACGTTGACCTGGTATAATTGAGTATATTAAGTGTAAACGAAGTGTTTAATTTTAAAACAAAAGAGTCAATAAGAGAGTGTGTTTCTTTAACCCTAAATATTTACACCAATCAAATTATGCCAAGTGTCCTCACCAGAACCTTTGTTTCACAAAAGCCACAAAATCTTATTTCGGCCAATAGGAAACGAGTATTTCCTCACCGTTTAACGTGAAAGCTTTATTTGTCTAGGCTTTTAAGTCTTTAGATAAGAAAATATCACTACAACATTGTAAATTTTGTGTCATATCTCCCATGTGTTGGGGTGTAAATTGAGTCGGGCCGGGCAGCCCAGCCTATTAATTAAATTGGCAAGGACGGGCCAGGCAAAGTAATATTTTTCTCGTTAAATCAAATGGGTCGGGAGGGCTGGGATTTTACCGCAAAATAAAGTGTCCATGGCCTTCCCAAGCCTATTTAATAATTTGGGCTTAGGCGGGCAGTGTGGGCCTTAAATATATAGCAAAAAATAATAATTTTAAATTTTTTTTAATTAAATTTCTTCAAAATTGAATCGTGTTATAAAAAAATCGTAAATTTTTTAAGTGTATTTGGTAAAATATTTTTTTTTTTTGAAAGAATATATTGCTAGTTTGTTTATTTAGTATGTTATTATTTTATAAAATATATTTTTTAGCATAAGATGAAAATTGAAAATGAGCCATTAGGCCAAGTAAATGGATAGTATTAACGGGAAACTAGGTCGGATAATATTGACGGGCTAATAGACTGGGTATAGAGTCGGGTAAGAAAATTCAGCTTCCGACTTTTGCCCGCTCTTTTATTTAAATGGGCTAGGTCGGGTCAGTCCGTAACGGACTACGGGTACCCGTGGAATTCGATGGGTAAGGGCGGTCAGTACCAGGCCTTGGGCCACCGGGTAAAATTTATGTGGAAACTATTACCAAACCCTTTTTTCAAACTTTTCTTACCGTGAAACAAACGGTCAGAAAACTTCGTGCACGCATGCAGTTTTTGGGTGAAAATTTCTCACAAACCCATTTTTCCTAAAGTAATATATATTTTTTCTAGAATGTGCGCTAATTTATTTCTTTGTAAGTATATAATACAGTAGTATTTTTGGGATTCACATTTTCAAAAGATCGATATAATGACTTTAATGACGTGATGAATTCTCTAATTGATATTGAACTGGTTTTTAGTAACAACTTCCACTATTAGAAGTCTGTTTAAAAATACACATTTTCCAGCTTCAGCCTTTTTGCCCATTTAATTGTTTCCCATAAAGTCAATCCCTTCGCCTGCTCCGGACTCAACATTGTGCTCCCTGCTTTCACCATATTTGCAGCTCCATCTTGCTCCGCCTCCACCAGAGTGAATTCCTTTCCAGTATTTGCATTATCATCAAAACCTTCCATTTCAACTCATTCCATATTGTCTGATAAAATTTCAACTTCAGTTAATGAAACTTATTTTCTGAAAAGAGAGATTGTCGTGGGTATTGAAATGGTATTGGGAGAAGTAGGCTTAGGGTTTTGGATAATGTCAGAATTATTTGGAACATCATCCAGGTTTGACTCAACATCTCTCAATCTCTTAATTTTCCTAATTTCATTTATACATATCAAACTACCATATATAAGAAAAACCGACAAGTCCTTAATAAAGTATTGAATTTCTTTTGTGCATTAAGCAAATAAATATGATTCTATCACTTGTTGTGTTACGTAGAATATGTAGTATAATGGCAATACTGAATATTAAGTTTTATAATCAAACAGTCACGAGAACTCAAAATGGAGGAGTATTTTCATTAATACTAGTTTTTTCTATGTACAAACGAGTACATAATGAGTCTATTAGTACACTTACTTAGTCAGGGACGAAGTTAGGACAATCTAGCATTGGGGTCAAATAATAATTTTTTTTCTTCCATAATTATTTTGACCCGTTAAGGTCACAAAAATTAGATTTTACCTTATATATTCATACCCAAAAGATATAAAAATTACTCTATATCTAAGCCTATTCAAATTCAAAATTTTATGGGATTCATAGACCCCATATGCACCCATTTGGCTTCGTCTCTGCACTTAGTCACTTACATGTTACATGGAACACTAGTGTAACGGGTATCCTACACATGTTTGTGTAGACTTGAGAAACATGGTACCAGGTGGGTCAGCTACATATATTTACCCGAAATTATATAACACTCCACCGATTTATGGACGTTGCTTTGTTAAAAAATAAAAACTTCACCTTAAAATATGCTAGATAGAAACTGGACCTAAAAAAAAATACAACACTTCTTTGTTGATCGTCGCGAACATAGTGTCTTGATAAAATTTTGTCAAAAAAACTACCTGGAAAAACTTGAACGCTAAAAGCTCACAACAATATTGACGATGTTGTTTATTTTGTTTCGTTAAAATCTTGTCAGAAAAAACCATGTGCGGTAAAAACGTGAACTAAATAATACAGATGATTATCCAATAATTCCTTCTTTAAAAAATCTATGGATATACATCTCTTTAGATGATGATCACACTTCTAAGATTATTATCTTATTAAAAACCTCGTTAGGAAAACAAAGAGAGACAAAACATGGACCTAGGAAAATATGAGTAGTCGGAATAACGGTAGTGTGACGGACCGAAAAAAATTTCCTCTAGCGCCACGCTCGGTAGACTAAAACTCCCTGATGCACCACTCAATAACGTAACCGGGTTGTATAATTTCCACTTCTCACCGGTAAAATACACGTCGATTTGCCTTTCCAAACTTGTTTCACGAGAATTATTTCCTTAAAGCATAACTTCATATCGTTCCAATTTACCCTTTTTCTTCTAAAGGTACAAAGTCATAAATGGCGACGACATCGCATTTGGCATGCAACGCTGGTTTGCAAATACTTTCTAAGTCTTGATCATGTCTTGGACTTTCACACAAGTTATTATCGACTTAATTTTTACGTCGTTACATCGCTTCGACCATGCGTTTGGTCTTGAACTGATCTTGCTCGTGCCAAGAGTGCAGCATCCAGACACATGTGATCCATGTCGTGCATCTTCCTTATGATGCAAGTGGCTTACACAAGCTCCTCTAACTTGCAGTCTGGTTAGCTTCCTTTCTTAGCTATGCTCAATTCGTAATTGGTGCATGCTAACATCGTATAACTTGATAGGAATTATGAATATCCAGCAATGGACTGCAAATACCTCATCAATTGTGGCAACATTATTATTTTTCTCGCACGCCGAGGCATGTGATATGAGTTACCAAAATATATTGCAATCATTTCCCAATTAGATGATATGAGCAACAAAGTTTTGGACCGTAATGCGGCTGCCTAATTACCCTACCCACACCATGAAGGGATCAAGCACAGACCGTAGTTCATCTGAATAGATAACTCAAATCCAAACAAGCAACTCAAGCCTATTGATGCTAACCCAACATCTATGCCAATGGCCAATCGTTTCGAGAGAATATGCGTATGCATATAAAATGCGCATCACCAACAATTTCCAACTTGTGTCACAAAGACAAATAGCAAGTAATGTCTAATTCTTATAGGCCAAGAGACTTTCGTAAGAGATGCACAAGTTTGTGCATGAATAATGCCACTTAGTTCGCAAATATGCATTCTCATGTTCGGGAAATGCAAATCAATGCAACATTCACATTTCTTTTCGAAATACATCAAAGTGTTGCATTCTCAATAAACAACACAACAACATGATCTGTTCGCATCATATGTTTCCTCAACTCGCAAAATTTCAACCAAAACCTCCTCCCTATATAAGTCGTATCCGCATTCTACAAATAGGAATCCAAAAGTTGTTTTCCATGTACCGAGTCCAACCTCCTTCACGCGACATAACAAATACCAAATATATACATCTTTTGGATTTATGATGCATATGATGCGTATCTCGTTCTCGTCCAATATCCCACTTTTGAAATGCACCATAGTGATGCATTGTCGGTAAACAATCTGGCATAATGATGTCTTTGCATCGTAATGCATACTCGAGTCAGTAATGTAGCATAATGATGTTTTTGCATCATAATGCACACTCGTATAAGCAACATAGGGACACTGATGCATCTCCTCTTAATGTACCTTCAACCAACACCCCATCCCTATATAAGTAATATTCACATTTCTACGTATAGAAATATGAGAGATGTTTTCCATGTACCGACTCCCACCTTATTTTACGTGACATGATGCATGTTAGGTGATTCATCCTTGGTAAGAAATATAAAACAATGTTACACTACTTTGTAAGCGACAAAAATAATGATGAATTAACATCATAATACTTTTACAGGTAAGCAATATTAGTAAATGTCGCATCTCTTTGTAACGGGAAAAAAACATACTGATATATCATTTTTACAAAGTATGCATCACAAGTTCGAGATAATGCGTCTTTCTTTTTCCGATGACGTATCATAAGGGGCACATGATTGCCAAATGATGAATTTCGCAGCAAGATGCATCACTTGCACCAAATGTACACCATAAATTCAAGATGGTGCATCATTGTACTCAATTACGCATCCCAGCGCACACCACAAAGGATCGATATGATGATTTATCTCGTGCAATGACGCATCCCAAAGTATACGTCATATAAAATTATGGGGTATAACAGACAGACCCTCCGATGTTGCCTCGTTAAAACCTTGCCCAGAAAACCTAGTTGAATAAAACTGGGATGAAGTGAAAATAATACAACATTTTAGACTTCGGATATCATTGGACTCGCATGTCTAATTAAAGCCTTGATAAGGAAAATCCAAAAGGAAAAACCCTTGATGATTAGTGAAAAAAGTACAAATGGTTTCTCATATCTACCATAATAACGAAGAATTTGTTGAATCAACTTATGAAGATCCTTTTTGGGTTTCCATCATACCTCATGCTTCTATATAGGGTTAGATTATTTTTTTACGTCATCAATTCATGTGTATGAAAATTTTCATCAACGAGTTACGCGTGCATAATATGGTATCGGCAAGATTCGAGGATGAATCTTCTCCAATATCGGTAGAATGATGGAGGGACTTTTATGAAAAATAAATCTATTATTTTATCATTATTATTATTTTTGTTTTATTAATGATATTTTTAGTAGAAAATAATTAATTTTTAGATTTATATACATGGTAATTTTCAAATAGTCTGAAAATTTACTTTAAGAGTTTTAACAAGTTAGGAAAGTTTTGTAAAGGTAATAGATACCTTGGGAAACAAGTTTTTTAGGTTTTTGATAAGCTTAGAGTTTGTTTAGTAGGAGTTATCTATATAAGGAGCTCCAAAAACGAAAATTGAGACAGTTTTTGATTAAATTAAAATTAATTTATTTTCATTAAACTTGTTGAGTTTATTGATTTGATTTTTATTCATAGTTGGGTTTACTCCGAGGTCTGAATACTATCTCATATCTATAATCGTTATTCGTAGTGAATTAACAAAGTCTAGTTAAACCCATAGATTTTAGAATATATCTTTGAAGATCAACTAACATCTACCAATTTTTGCTCATTTTCTTGGTTACTTTTACATAATTCTATTCCGCTACTATTTTATCATATTTTAACGTTTCTGATATGCATTAAGTATGATTAGGCATTATGGTGACATAATTTTTTTGTCCATGCAATCGTGCACCGTTAGAAAAAAAAATTATGGCAGTAGTTGAAATAGGAATTGAATGGACTGTTCTTGGATTGTCATAGATGAGTTTATTTGTTCCTTGAGAGTTGAGAGTAGATGAGATGAGAGGTGGTAGGTTTCCTAGATTGGATACTATACAAGACTTTAGTGATTCGAGGAATAATAAAAATTAGCTAGTAGAAGTTGGCTACAAATGTGAGTTCACTTGGTGTAATTTTACTATAATTAAATTGCTTGATTGTTTTTCCTTCGAAGTGGGGTGAGAAGAATTGTTAGCAAAAATGACCGAGGCACAGATGCTTGTATATTTATGGCTAGTACAAAGAGAATGAAAATAGCAATGAAACAATTGAATACCAATAACAATGTTTTTGGAAACGTTAACCAGAAAGCCTTGGAGAAGGGATAAATACCAAGTTCAACTCGCTCAAATCAATAATTTCTTATCATCATCTTGAATAAAATTGAAAGAAGAAGACAACGCAAAAAGAATGAGGTCATTCCAAGTTCATATGAAGAAGTTATGGGCAAAACAAGCTTGAAAGAATTGAACGTACAAAGAGAAGTTCGGCTGATAATTCATCAACACGAATCAGCCGAACTTGAAGCATAAAGTCAATATTTTAGAAGAGCCTATAGGAGAATGTTCGGATGGTAAGCGAACCAATGAACTTAGCCGAACCTGGGACATATGTGGACGCAAACTTGACTTTTGAGTATTAACGTTCCCGAAAGGATTCTAGATCCTATAAAAAGAGTATACTTGAGGGCCAAACATTGAAGGCTATAAAAGAAGACATCTAAGGCTCAAGCAGTATACGTTTTAAGTAATCTCTTATCTTCTACCTCTCATATCACATCTTCTACATCAAAAACCTAGGGTATTCCCCTTAAGGGGAAACCATTCTTCTTCTTTTGTATATTTTCCATGGGTTTTAGTAAATCCATGAGTAAGTAACTTTGTTCTATTGGTTGAGGATGTTGTTGGAAATCATAAACACGTGAATCAATCTGGATGGTTATTATTGATGTCCAAGATCTCTTTTTATGTTCATGTTTTATTTTTAATATCGCCATGTATGATTG
>JAJJMC010021358.1:147175-183205 GCA_023531435.1 Papaver californicum | reverse complement strand
GCCATGGCTTTAAGAGAATCAATCATCTGGGCTAAAGATCAAGGATGAAGTCAAATTTTGTTTCGGGGAGATGCAAAATCGCTAATCGATGACGTGAACGGCATCTCGACTACTAGCCCTTGGTCTTGCCATGCTTTAATATTTGATTGTAAAAGACTTTTAAGTTTATTTCCTGGCTGTAAATTAACTTTTATCCATAGGAAAGAAAACAAGATAGCGGACTCTATTGCTAATCTAGCTCGTTCTGAGAGGGTAGAAAAGATATGGAGTGATCCATCTCTCATCCATACCCAATTAACTGTAGACCTATGTATCCCTCTTTTCTATAAATGAATTTCGTTTTTCAGTAAAAAAATAATAATAATAACAACGCTACATTTATCCCAACATTTCCCTTTCTGTGTGCATAAGTTACTTAGGACCACATATTGACTGTTCTGATCTATAATTTGATATTAATAATCAATTGTACCAATTTTTTCCCATCTAATATCAGGTTATGGAACTTTGTTATATTTCTTTTCTTATTCCGAGTCGTCCTCAACACTTCATTTCAATGATATAAGGTAATTTACAAACAGAAAGGGAGACAGTGCATGGGAACTGCGATAGTTAGAGCAGCACTTCATTTCAATGATAAAACAATGTACTTTTGGAAAGAAGAAAATATTTTCCGAAAAAAATAATATTGGAGACTCCCAACTAAACTCATGTACATAGTAATATCAAACAACATAGGATTATCAACTGGGTGTAGTTCCATGGAGGTGTTAAAAGGAGTGGTGACTGGTTTTTTCCCCTTGTATGTTGGCACGAACAAGAAGGTCTTCAACTTAGAGACTTTGTGAAAGAAACAATTCACCAGAAACTTACGCGACCTCAAGAAAATATGAAAGAGAACCAAGATCCTTGAGAGCAAACTCATTATGAAGAGTAGTCGTAAGTGATTGTAGACACGCCATAGAGGATCCCTTTAAAATTATATCATCAACATAAACCAAAAGAAATATAATACCTTCAGCTGACCGTCGAATGAATAAAGAAGTGTTAGAATCCCGTTAAAATCGCTTGTACCACTGTCTTAGAGATTTTTTCATCTCATAGAACGATATTTTTCAGCTTACATACACAATCTTCTTTTTAGCAACTTTGAACCCACTCAGGTGAGACTTATAGATCTCCTGTATAAGATCATCATGTCAGAACTCGCGCCTTCTTTAACATTTAGCTGAACTAGGTCTAAATCATATTGTGCTACCAAGGCCAACATAATCTGGATTGAAGAGTGTTTTATAACAGTAGAAAACACCTCATTGTAGTCAATCCTTTGTCTTTTTGGGCATAATCTTTTGCAACTAACCTTGCCTTGTAGCATACTTGATTCACTTCTTTATTAGAATATATCCATTTACACCCAATAGCCTTCTTACCGTTCGAAAGCTTCATAAGAACCCATGTGTTATTCTTGTCAAGAGACTCCATCTCGTCCTGCATTAAGTCTTCCCATTCTTCACACTCTGCACTGTGTACAACTTCTAAATAGGAATTAAGAGTACCATCTTCAACAACTCGTAATACATAAGCTACAAAATCATCCATCCAACCAGGTTTCCTTATTTGTCTTCTTGGTTTGTTGGATGTTATAACTGTGAATGCGAGACTGACTTTAGTAGACAATAAATCAAGAAATAGCTTTGTGACAAGCTTGATATACCAATATATGTGGGTTCAAACGAGCAATACTGTACAATAACTAGAAATATTAGGTTTTCTATTTCTCCAAATTCATATAAGGATATCACGATTTTATAACATAATTAACGTTTAAAATGTAGCTATTATCAATGTGATAGATATAATATTTATTTTCTTTATTAAATTTAAGAATTATAATTATAATCACTTTGCATGAATAATAAGGTTTTATCTATTTTCCACCCCCACTTTTTTTTATTTCTCATCCCCCTTAATTCTCATCCCCAATTTTCCTATTTATCACCCATATAACTTTTAGAAAATCCTAAAAATCTCATCTTCTTCTCCACCCAACAACGTTTCCCCTCTTTTCTTCTCCATCCAACAGTAATACATTTTACATATTTACCGTTCAATTTATATTTTCTAGTATTTAATTTTATATTAATAATATATTTTTAATTACTTTATAGGTGGTACATCTAAAACCAAGTAACGAACTAAACATGGATAAAAAGAGTGAATTGGTAGCGGTACCTGATTTGCGGACTAGCCACTTAATAATTTGAGTTGGCTATTGATTCTCGTGACCCGACAAACATCCATAGGGTCCGTTAGAAGTTCATTAGTTGACTCACGTTAAATGACATTGAACATGGTTACCTCTGATCTCGCCACACACTGCTCCATTACCTGTTCACAAATTAAAGTCCAGTTAAAGTGTTATTAAACCTTAATAGCAAAGAAGGTGTGAGCGCCAAGTATTGGGCCTGGAACAGAGAGAAGGAGTTGGTCTTGGAGTAGAGTTGGCGTTGGCTATTAGTTTGGTTGGTGGAGCTCGGCTGTTTTGGGTATTTTAGAAGTTGACACGAGCAAACAGTGAAAGGATGAAGGGACAGGCTCTGTTGTGGTCTGACACGGAAAAGAAAATTAAGAAGAGAAGTAGATTCTAAAGGTGGTGACGTGGCGATAAAAAGGGTAAGACTTCCCTTCTTTAATTTCGGTGAGATGTAAAAGAGGGAGGAATTAGGCTCTTTTTGGGGGGTTTCTGTTTTTAGGGGTAGAGTGTTGACGGTTCAAAGTCTCTGTTCAGAACTAGAGACTGTACAAGATTAAACGGAAAGAGGGGTAGAAGATGATTCTTCCTATTTTTTTGTTATTTATTTTTATGGGTTTTGAAAAAAAACCTAGTCATGTTATAATTGCTTTGTAACTAGGGTTTTACGTTGAAACCATTTAAAGTATTAGACCAATTGAATTGATAGATTTGGCGATAGACTATTATGAATTGAATAGATTAGTTCTTGATTTTTGTTTGTTGATTCAATGATAATATGATTTGTTGCTTCACCGGTTCTGTACGATATAATAACTTTTGTGCGTATCAATAGGATCATAAAGATAGTCAGGTATTATTTGTGAACCTATATTTAGTTTCGTATAATTTTCTCACTAAAAAAATTTGATGGTGCATGCTTGTGTTTAGTCTTTTTATGTGTCATGCTTAAGGTGTCCCAGTGATATTTACGAATCAAATATATATAATAGGTGATGTTGATAGAACAAACAATAGATGAATATTCAGGATTATGTTTCTCTTAAGAAATTGAATATAAATTGTGGTGGATACTACAAATCTTGTTTACCGACTCTCTCGTTGTTTTTTAGTTTAGTTTAATTAATTTATTTTGTTTCCACTCTTAAAAATCCAAAAACGTTCTGGTTAGTTTGTTAGAGATATTGATTACAACATTTTTCTGCTCCCTGTGGATTCGACCCGTATTTACCATTTTTTACTAGTTAGACATCGTGCGATTGCAGTTATTATAAATAGGTATTCTCAGAATCCTATCAGACAGCTTCCATCATTTTTTTTTCATCACCAGCAGAAAACTTTCAATCTCTTTTCTTCTTTTTTGATGGTCTATTTTCTACAGAGAGAGGCCTCCAAGAAAGCAATCTATAATTGAATCAAAACCATATCCAAAAAAGAGGTAAAATCTAAACTTAATTTTTATTCTTCAAATTCGTTTTTTTTTATAGTAATTTGGAATGCAAGGTCAATTTAATTATGAATGGTTAAATGCACAGATTCATCTATTCAATGTTTAATTGTTAGCTATTAGTCTAAATCTTTTCTGAAAAAAGAAACAACTCAAAAAGATAAGATAGATTTTTGGAGTATGGGTTTAGCTTGAATTTGACCAAATTTATCAAATTGGGGTTATTTTGTTAGTTTTTATCCTAAAACGTTTTTGCTTTCTTGTTTGATTATGTTTGCAAGAGAATCTGTTTATGTCAAGTGCACATCAGGGGTTAGGAGTGTGTAATGTAAGAGTTTTGCGCATATATATGAATACGGATTGATGTAATTTTTATGTATCACGAAAAATAGTCTTAATACGGAGTGTTGTTACTCAGACGAATCTCGAACATACAATTCAGAGATAATAAAAGTAGTTTATTACAGAGTTTGTTCAGCTTCATTACCGGGAAACTGATAGAAAAAGCACTAAATTGCCTCAGATTGTGTCATGTACGTTAGGAAAAGTTTTGCATTGATAATAGTTTGGATCTAAATTTTAGCGTTTAGGTAGCTGAATTTGACTTCTCAAACTCGAAGTCCATAGGCATACGAGCAATAAAGAGACAATCATGATGTAGTCTTAAAATTCAGATCATGCAATAGTAAATCTATAACATATTGCATGAAAATGAGTTTGTGATATTTTGAAAGTGTTAATTGTACAATAAACACTCCGAAAGTTGAGTCTGTGATGATTTGAATCTATTTGCATTTTCACTCATTTAAGCATTTTGAGTTTTAGTTAGGTAAAATTGAAACTGAAATGTTCAAGTTGCAGCAACCACATGTGATTTTATAAATTGCCTTTTGAACAATGGGTTGAACTTGAATGGATTAAAATTTTATTTGTTGAAGGGTCCTAAGTATATTGCAAGTGCCATGTACAGGGGTACAGACAAGCTAGGGTGATATAGTCTTAGTACATGAAAACATCAAAACGAAGTAAGCATTATAAACCAATAATCATAGGCATCAGCATTATGAATTAGTTAGATTGTTCATAGATTAGTCAAAAAAAAAAGATTGTTCATAGATGTAATTGATAGAGTTTTTGCGGGTAGTTGCTAAAACAGTCTTCTGCGCTACAATGAAGTAAGCAGCTGCACAAGATGGGCGTAGACTTTTAATAGTATATTATCTAGTCATGTCTGACTAGTTTTCGTACGTTTTGTTATTTTCTTGTTAATATGAGTTGTTAGTTAGTCAGCCACTAATTAAACCTGTTATGGAGTATGTAATGGTTCTCCTTTAGTTCTAAGGATGGTGTGAATGTGCTGCGGTTGTTGATTCATGTGTGAGGGTTCTTGTTGTTGGGATCAATCCTCGATTTGTTCATGGACTGATTTTGTCAATTCAGAAGGCATATGTTGTCATTAAGACATGATTGCTTCCAGTGTTTCCAGCTTAAAACATTATCAACTGGTCATCGTATTAAAGATCAGTCTTCGCATTTAATGAACTTATGATAATTTAATTTTGCAGGTGACCAACAAATCAATACTTATATATCCCAATAGTGGTGAGACATATGATGGTCAGACAAAGACGTGGACAGTAAGTTCTTTTCCCATTGTATTACTGCTTGTTAGAGAAAATGAACTTAATATATACTCCCTCCGTTTCAGGAAAAGAGTTACTTTTCCTATTTGCACAATTGTTAAGGCAAGATGAGAGAGAATAACTTTTGTAATTTATTTCCAGATTTACCCTAATAAAAAGTTTAATACTAAATATATCTTTATGATGAGAATAATAACATTTCTTAAAATAATAAGGGTAGTTTTGAAAGTTTGTTATATTGAAAATGAAAGTAACTCTTTTGTTGGAACAAAAATTTAAAGAGAAAGTAACTCTTTTCCTGAAACGGAGGGAGTATTATTTTTTAGTCTTTGTAGGAATATACCTTAGGACCAAAGAGTTATTAAGAAAATTAGCTCATTTTTACTTTTTTGAATGAACCTTTAGTCCCATGTTTGAGAAATTAAAGATGATTCATCTCCTTATTACCTAAAAAGTTGCATCAAGGGAGCACCCTTAGGGTTTTAGACAATTTTGTGGTTGAGAGAGGACTAAGGCTATGGGCTAGTTGTGCAACCATGCTTTTCACACATTTGCGGTGCTTCGTACCAACGCACGCACGCACGGGTGCGCTTGCGTCTTACGGGTGTGGCTACGGCTGCGGGAATGAGTATATGTTACGGGAGCGGGCGTAGCTGCGGATGCGGGATAACCAAGACTTACATTTTTGAAAAGAATATATTTCCTAAAAGATTTTAAAACTAAATTAAATTTTGTTTTAAATATGGGGGGCGTCTGACCCGACGAGATTTAAGCTGAATTAAAGAGAGAATATATTCTTACCGTTTTAATTCCGTTACAAGATTTATGTACATGCTTCATGCACGGAATTGATTGATTTTCAATTGATTGCCATCAATGTTATTCTCTTCTTCTACCTATAAAAGAGAACAAATTTCTTCATTTGAACTCACTCCAGAAGCAGCTAATATCATGTCTCCTTTTCCCCTCTTCTTGCTTTGCTTTGTTTTGCGCACATTGCTTGTTTATTTCCCTTCCATCCAATTGATGTTGAGTTCGTTTGAGGGTGACTAGTATTATGGAGTATCTAAAGACTATTGTGTTAAGGATAATTTGCTGAGAAGGTGGCTCTGTCCTTGTGTGTGCATCAACTTTGGAGATTTCACTATCGTTACTTATTTCTTCTGTTTAGTGTTTTCCATTGTTGCAGCTACAATAATCTTAACACAATAAATACTTCTCTGTAACAATGGGTAAAAATGATGTGGACATACCAGAAAAATTCAGTGACAAAGATTTCAAAAGATGACAATCCAAGATGTTGTTCTTTCTGAGTTTTCACATGAAAGATGAATTAGTTCTGAAATCCTTTGATGTGACTCTGAATGATGCTGGAAATGAAAGTGAGTTGGAAAGTTGGAGTAGAAAGAACTATATGGCCAAAAATCATATTCTGAACTGTTTAGAAGATGCATTGTATGATTTTTATAATGCAAAAGATAATTTTACTGCTTTTGATTTATGGGCTTCTTTAGAAGCAAAATATGAAGTGGAAACTGCTGGAAGTAAGAAGTTTTTGGTTGCCAGGTTCCTGGAATACAAAAAGTCTAGTGAAAAATCAGTGATTGATCAATTCCTTGAACTTCAGCGTATTATCAATAAAATTCTTGTTGAAGGTATAGTGATAGATGAAACGTTTCAAGTGTCTGCGGTGATTGAGAAATTACCTTCTTCTTGGTCTGAATACAAACGATGATTGAGACATGAAACTGGTGAAGTCAGTATGGTTGATTTGGGTAAGAAGATTCAAGTGGAAGAATTAATGTGCTCCAAAGACAAGAACATATCTTCCGCAAGGGACATATCCAACAAAGTTTATGTAATTGAACACAAGTCTTCCAATACTGAAAAGAGCGACCGCAGCAACCGCAAACCTGGCCATCACAGGAAAGGTACTTTTTCGAAACCCAAATCTGGCATTGGTAAAATTAAAGGTGCGTGTTATGTTTGCGGAATTCCTGGCCATATGGCAATGCATTGTAGAAAATATAAGGACTTTAATAATAAGAAAAACAATGCTAATTTGGTTGAAACCAACAAGATCGAGTTTTTTGGCACGGTGTCTGAAGTCGATTTGGTGAGAGACTGGTGGGTGGTGCTACCAAGCATGTCTGTGGAAACAGAGATATGTTCACCTCCTATCAGAAGGTGGGGGAAGGAGAGAAACTCTACATGGGTAACTCTTCTGCAGCACAGGTGATGTGTTTTAGAATAGTGGTAAATAAAGTGTTCGATTCTCGAACTTGTGAAGGTAATGATTTTAGAAAATAATGGACTTAATCTAATTAAATAAAAATCAGGAAAATAAACTAGAAATGATTTTTAGAAAATATGGAGAAAACCAGGAATCAGGAATCAGTTATTTCCAACAATTTATGTGATTAATCATGCAATTCTTTTAAATAAATTAAGCTCAAATATTGCCAAAATAGGTTTTTATGCAAACAAGCAGAGGTAAATCACAAGCACGGGACATCAGAGGTTGTCAACCCAGCATGACCCATCAAAAAAAAAACACCACTACTGAATAAAAACCGTTTTTCTATTTCAAAACTATGTAATTTTAACAAGTAAAGAATTGTAAATAATTAATTAAAAATAGACTTACCACATAAAATTGAGAGAAAAACCTCCTCCATCATCCCAGTAAATAAACTTAGCTCATGGTGGAGAAAACTTGCTCAAAAGATCTCTTCATTGCTCAAAATATTGATTACAAGGTTGAATAATGGTGCAACAGCTGAACAGAAACGTTTATAAGTGTACCAGAGATGGTTCAGCTGTCACAGAAAGTTCTAAGCAACAAAGGTAAGGAAAGAATAGGCAACAGAACAGTTTGAATCAGCAACAGATGTAGATGTTGCTGAGTCGTCTTCCCCGGTGATGACTGAATGAAGAACACGCCAGCCGGTGCAGCAGCAGTGGCCGGCGGTGATCGGAATTCTGCTAGTATGATCTCTAGGGCTGCGTCCCCCCTTCTCTTGGCTTCTCTTCATATATATAGGGTCTACAAAGCCTAGGGAGAGTTCTAAACCTAATAGAACTCTGTCAAACAACTCCCAAATTCGATTCCAAATCAAAACAGGAATCAAGTCCATTTTCCGGCCAAATTCGGATTTCCGAGCAGATTTCTCGGTATTCTTTGCTGTCTCTTGACGTGTTATGACTTGTATGAGATTCTACTTGCAATTGGGTCTCTTAATAATCGAAAAAAACCACAAAATCCGTAAATTCTGATATCCAGTTCCTTATCCTGTTTGGAACAGGAAACCCGATGAGCTAGATCGGCGACTCGGGCTGAGTTGACCCGCTGGGTTGACTCGCCGGGTTGACTCGGCCGATTCTGGGGTGCCAATAACACTTGTCCCTGGGTGCCTTTATCACTTTTTGAGCCAATTTTTTCACAAATCTTTATTCTTCTAATGTACCTACAAAAGCATAAAAACACGTAATAAACGCAAAATCGAATACTAACTCACTAGAAATTAAGGTGCAAATTAGACACTAAAATGTGTCTATCAAATACCCCCAAACTTACTATTTTGCTAGTCCTCGAGCAAACTACTCTAAAAAATAAAGTAAAAATCCTAACTCACTTTCGCAGGAATCACGACCACATTTAGCATATGCAGCAAGCCGTTAAACCCCTAGGTGTCCCTAGTGGACGAGTTTTGTCTCGTGAGGGTTTACAAGAGGTATACCCACAAAACCTATACTCTAGATTTTAGCAACTCGTGAACGATTAAGGATAGACACTAAACAAGCTAGTTAGTTGGCTACCCAGGTATTCGGCTATAAGGACCATTACCCTTTATGGATCCAATCACTGTACACGAGTGTTAATTCAAGCATACTAAAATTCATATCTAAGACAACAGAGTTCTACTCAGACAGTTATCTAACCACCCATCACATGAAAAGACTTAGAAGATGAACGTAGACTGTAGAAGATCGCAAATGTTGACCAAGGCGAACGATGTGTCCCATATCTGTCTGAAGGTCAGTACCGAGATGAAACCTAGTGTGTCGAGATACTCCCCATTTATTTTCAACGGTTACTACTAACTAAAATATTTACAAGTTCCCATGGATCCTGGATTCCACGCTTGCTTAGGCGACGGAGACAGGGAGAACTTTAAAATACCAAATACTATTTTTTTTCAATTTTTTTTCTAACTTTTTTCGTTTTTTTTTTCCCTGCATTCCACGCTTTCTTAGGCGACGGAGACAGGGGGACCACACACATAACTCTAAAACACTAACGTATTATTCATGTGGGGCATGATCTCAACACACTAAATGTCATTCCAGCGCTAATTAACATGTCGATGCTAGGACCCACCAATACTCTCAGAGAAACACGAAATTGCAAATAATAAAACAGAACGTGATGTGGTGGTGACAACTATCATGTTATTTCTAACACCTGAACTCTGTCTCCTTTATGAATAGACCATCTAGATGGGCACACCAATCCTTATAGCAAAATGGCTAAGTTTCCATCTTCCTAGAGTGGTTAGTGTCACCCTGAATTGTTCACATGCTTCTAAATTCCAAATCTTATTAATCCTAAAAAGTCTCCCAATACCCCCAAACTTAAAATAAACAGTGTCCTCAATGTTTCTAAACACTGCACGAAAAGGAATTAGGGAAAGATATTACCGTGTCGCATGAGCATAAGTTACCTCCTTAAATCATATAGCAATAATCGGAACAACTGTGGATCATCTGAATCAAATAGTGTTATCCACAATATAAGGAAACAGCAGCAAGCTACGAAGATAAAAAATCTGAATACACTTTGATCCCTATTTAGGTAAACCACATCGACCAGAGGATTGGTTTTTGGCAACTGAACTTCTTTCTGAACAGGAGGATCAATGGATCTAGCTCGAAGATGATCTTGTATAATGGCAGACGTGCATATGTCAGGTCCCAAGCTAGGGACCTTCCTAAGAGTTAATGGTATAGCACATGGAGAATGATAGTCACCCCCAAACTTAGAGTTTTCAGTGTCTCTAGATAGACTAATAACAATTTCCCTCATTTCCGGATCGTCAGATTCTCGAAAATAGTCAATTGCTTCTTCTAAATTACAATCTGGTGGTGCAGAACCTAACAAAGTGCTCACATCATTAATAACACTATCATTATAGCCATCAATTCTATAGTTGGCTAGGCATTTCTCTAATGGATCTTCTAATGGGTCGAGCCTACGCTGCATCTCCCTAGACGGTTTGGGTTCCTCCTCTGAATGGATCTGGTGCATACAAACTGTTGGGATAATTCCCTTAATATCTGCTATGGTCCATCCTAAAGCTTTCTTATTGTCCTGAAGCACGGTTACTAGCCTATTCTCTTGGTCACTATCCAAATCTGAAGCTACAATCACAGGTAAGGTCTCTGATGGGCCTAACTCATCAAACTCTAATCCAAAGTGGGCTAGATATTTTTCTAACGGGTCTTCTATCAAAGTGTTTGGTAATGACTCCTGAACTGGGGTCTCTATCATGTTGACGGTTTCTAAGGTGGGGTCATCTAGCTCAGGTGGTTGATTACTAATGTTGAAGATATTCAGCTCAATAGTCATGTTACCAAAAAACAAGTTCATAACACCGTTACGACAGTTAATGATCGCATTAGATGTTGCTAAGAGCGGGCGACCTAGTATAACCGGTAAATGATTCTCTGGATCAGGCACAGGTCTGGTATCAAGCACAACAAAGTCCACACACTTCAATCAAAACATCCTCTATGACACCACGAGGAATTTTCACAGACCTATCAGCTAACTGCAAAGTCATCTGAGTCGGTTTCAAATCGCCTAGTCCTAGCTGGAGGTACACATGGTACGGCAGTAAGTTCACACTGGCTCCTAAATCGAGTAAGGCTTTTTCTACCCGGTAGTTTCCTATTGTGCAAGCTATGGTTGGGGAACCTGGGTCTTTGTACTTAAGGGTCGTACTACTCTGTATAATTGAACTTACATGACTAGCTAGAAAAGCTTTCTTATGTACGCTAAGTTTTCGCTTTCGCGTACAATGTCCTTAAGAAACTTGGAATAAGCAGGAATCTGCCTAATTGCATCTAATAATGGAAGGTTGATCGTGACTTTCTTAAAAACTTCTATTATTTCATTAAAATTGGATTCCTTCCTAGTAGGTGCTAACAACCTTGGGTATGGGGCTCTAGGCATGAAATCGGTTCTCTGAGGGGTTGCCTCAGGCTCGTCAAAGACTTTATCAGTCTCTTCAACTATTGGGTCAGGATGAACTACAGTTTGTTCACTAACGGGCCTAGTTACCTTGTTATCCACTACCTTACCATTCCTGAGGGTCGTAATTGCATTCACGTGACTGCATGATTTTTCCCCAGTCGACATTTCATTGACTCCTCTAGGATTGGGTTCGGGTTGACTAGGGAACCTACCAGGTTCTCGCTCTTTCAGAGCCGCATCAATGTCACTAACTGAGGTTTATAAACTAGAAATAGCTCTTTCTATGCTCTGGAATCTCTGCTCATACTTATCGTCATTGCTGGGCTGAGTTGGACCAGCCGAATTCTTATAACTGAAGCCTGGAGGACCTTTAGCATTACTAAACTGACCTTGAGCCTGGCCTTTCGACCAGGAAAGGTTCGGGTGGTTTCTCCAGCCAGGGTTATAAGATTCCGAATACGGGTCGAACTTTCTATGGTTATCAAATCTAGTGTTATCATAAAGAGAAAAAGCCTGCTCTTCGAATTGGTTAGGCTCTGAACTACTAGCTTGATTCATTTCGACCAGTTCTAGCCTTCTAGATAAGGCTTCTATTTGGGCCTTTGGATCAAAAGATCCTTCTACCCTATTAACATTTCCTCTTCCTAGAAGAATTGTTCTTTTTGGCTCCTTAATGCTCTCCCACTGCTGGGTCTTTTCGGCGATGTCACGTAGAAGTTTCATCGCCTCAGCAGGATTCTTACTGTCGAACCCTCCGGTTGACAAAGACTCGACCAAGGTTATAGATGTGTAGTCCAAACCCTCATAGAGGATCTGAACTAGCCTTAACTCCTCTATTCCGTGGTCTGGGCATTGGGACAATAAGTCATTGAACCTTTCTACATACACATACAAAGACTCTTCCTCTAGCTGGGAAAACGTGTATATTTTCTGCCTAACAGACGAAATTTTATTCCTAGGGAAGAACTTCTGAATAAAAGCTGAAGTAAGTTGGGCATAGGTTTCAATTGACTGAGGAGCCAAGAGGTATAGCCACGACTTGGCTTTGTCTCTTAGTGAAAAGGGAAATAGTCTGAGTTTAATAGACTCGTCATTCAAGTCTCTAATCCTGATTGTGCTACATATTTCCTCGAATTCCCTAACATGAAAATAGGGATTTTCGTTTTCTTTTCCTAAGAATAATGGAAGCATCTGGATGATTCCGGGTTTCAGTTCGTAGCTCGCTTCAGTAGCAGCTAACTTGATGCAAGATGGACGTGAGGTCCGGGTCGGATTCAACAAATCCTTCAGAGATGTCATTGCTGACACGGTCTCGGGAGTGACTAGTTCACTCTCAGTTGGCTTCTCAAGGTTAAGGTGAACTACCAGTCTTCCACTAATTAACCTACCTTGAGGGTCTCTATCCCAAGTTCGCCTTAAGGGCGTTCTTGGCATGCAAAAATTAAATCCTAACAAGCAATTAATCAAACACAATCGTGCCCTGACTCAACCAAATCAAACCTAAATCTAGCAAACAACAAGCATGATGGCTTACTTAGATTGTTTCTTCTAGACCAGCTTCTATTCTTTCAAAAAGCAACTGGTTACAATTTTAGCAAATCTCTTAGAACGATCCGAATTAGATTAAGTCGAAGAGAAACAGGATAAACTCTAAGGAGCTTTGATAACCCTGTCTCTCTGGCACTTTTCCCTGGGTTACAAGGCGGCTCTAATCAATTTATCCTGAACTTCGATTAAGGCTAATAAAGTAACCAGTACAGTCCTTTTGAACGATTTTCCAATAAGCTCGATACCCTATAGGTCTCTTTCTAGTCAAGATTTTAGGCTTAGGTTCGCGTAGGTTTCGTTTTCCTAAGGCGGGCAAGAAGGAGATGGTGATGAAATCCGAAACCTTATCTTATATGGCCAGGCCTTTCCCTTTACTATGTAAAAATTAAAGTCCATATTCAGTCCTCAGCATATATGCATACAAAGGCGTCCAGAAAACCCACTGACAGGAGTTCGTGGGTTGGTCGAAGTTTACCTCCCGTACCAGACGGGCGATGAACCGTTGAAGTCGACTCGGGCCAATAATATCCTTTTCAATAGTGTGCGAACCCGAGGGGCCGAGACAATATCGTAATTGTCGTCCTTCCCTGCACACAGTTTGATATTTAAAACTACCCTTCCGTAGGGTTTAAAAATAAAAAAAAGTCCAAAAAGTGTCCGAAAATAAAAGAAAAATTACAGAAATAATAAAAACCCTAATACAATTTTCTAAACGAATTAAAACTAATTAAAATAAAAATCTGATAAAATCTCCGATCTTCTTTTTCGTTCGTTAAGCTTTTCCCTTTAACTCCAAGTCTTTAGCTTTAATTCCAAAACTTTGGCTTACTCCCTTTTCGATCGAAAATCCAACCTGTAGCAAAAAGAGAAATACCAAAAGAAACGTAAAATAGAACAAAGTAAAATAATAAAACTAAAAATAAAAACCTAAAAATAAATCTAAAACCCTAAACCTAAAAACAAGTCCGCGTCGGCGGCGCCAAAAATTGATGTGTTTTAGAATAGTGGTAAATAAAGTGTTCGATTCTCGAATTTGTGAAGGTAATGATTTTAGAAAATAATGGACTTAATCTAATTAAATAAAAATCAGGAAAATAAATTAGAGATGATTTTTAGAAAATATGGAGAAAACCAGGAATCAGGAATCAGTTATTTCCAACAATTTATGTGATTAATCATGCAATTCTTTTAAATAAATTAAGCTCAAATATTGCCAAAATAGGTTTTTATGCAAACAAGCAGAGGTAAATCACAAGCATGGGACATCAGAGGTTGTCAACCCAGCATGACCCATCAAACAAAAACACCACTACTGAATGAAAACCGTTTTTCTATTTCAAAACTATGCAATTTTAACAAGTAAAGAATTGTAAATAATTAATTAAAAATAGACTTACCACATAAAATTGAGAGAAAAACCTCCTCCATCATCCCAGTAAATAAACTTAGCTCATGGTGGAGAAAACTTGCTCAAAAGATCTCTTCATTGCTCAAAATATTGATTACAAGGTTGAATAATGGTGCAACAGCTGAACAAAAACGTTTATAAGTGTAACCAGAGATGGTTCAGCTGTCACAGAAAGTTCTAAGCAACAAATGTAAGGAAAGAATAGGCAACAGAACAGTTTGAATCAGCAACAAATGTAGATGTTGTTGAGTCGTCTTCCCCGGTGACCGGCGGTGATCGAAATTCTGCTAGTATGATCTCTAGGGCTGCGTCCCCCCTTCTCTTGGCTTCTCTTCATATATATAGGGTCTACAAACCCTAGGGAGAGATCTAAACCTAATAGAACTCTCTCAAACAACTCCCAAATTCATTCCAAATCAAAACAGGAATCAAGTCCATTTTCCGGCCAAATTCGGATTTCCGAGCAGATTTCTCGGCATTCTTTGTTGTCGCTTGACGTGTTATGACTTGTATGAGATTCTACTTGCAATTGGGTCTCTTAATAATCGAAAACAACCACAAAATCCGTAAATTCTGATATCCAGTTCTTTATCCTGTTTGGAACAGGAAACCCGATGAGCTGGATCGGCGACTTGTGCTGAGTTGACCCGCTGGGTTGACTCGCCGGGTTGACTCGCTGGGTTGATTCGGCCGATTCTGGGGTGCCAATAACACTTGTCCCTGGGTGCCTTTATCACTTTTGAGCCAATTTTTTCATAAATCTTTATTCTTCTAATGTACCTACAAAAGCATAAAAACACATAATAAACGCAAAATCGAATACCAACTCACTAGAAATTAAGGTGCAAATTAGACACTAAAATGTGTCTATCAACAGGTTGTGCGAAAAGACAAAGTTGGGCTAAAGCTCACTTCGGGCAAAACTCTCTCATTGAATGAAGTTCTTCATGTTCCGGACATCTGCAAAAATCTTATATCTTATGGTGTGTTAGATGATAAGGGTTTTAAACTTTTTTTTGAATCTGGGAAAGTTACTGTCACTAAGGGTAATGATTATGTAGGAAAGGGTTATAAGACTGATGGTCTCTACAAACTTAATGTAACCTCTGTTGAAATGAATAAATTTGATTTTTCTTATGTTTGTGTGTCATTGAATGTTTGGCATGGTAGACTTGGTCATGTAAACTATAAGTTAATGAAAAAACTGGCTAGCATAGGCTGCATACCCAAATTTAGTTTGATAATGAACATAAATGTGAAATATGTGTAGAAGCAAAATATGCTGAAAAGTCTTATAGAAAAAATATTCAGATAAATTCTAAACTTTTAGAATTAATTCATTCAGATCTAGTTGACATGAAATCAGTTCAAACTAGAGGTGGTAAGAAATGGTTTGTCACTTTTATAGATGATTGTACGAGGTACTGTCACATATATTTACTTAAAGAAAAGGATGATGCCTTAGAACCCTTTAAGATATATAAACTAGAAGTTGAAAACCAATTGAGTGCTACCATTAAAACCGTTAGGTCTGACCGTGGTGGTGAGTATGTAATCCCTATAGGAGATTTTTATACAGAACATGGAATTATACATGAAGTAACCCCTCCTTATTCACCACAATCTAATGGTGTGGCTGAACGGAAAAACGGAACCCTTAAGGAGATGATGAATGCCATGTTAATTAGTTCAGGACTACCTGCAACTTGTGGGGGGAGGCTGTCTCTCAGCTTGCTATGTCTTGAACAGAGTACCCTTTAAAGGATCATACAAAACTCCATATGAGTTATGGAAAGGAAGACAACCTTCTTATGCATACTTTAAAGTTTGGGGTGTTTGGCTAAGGTGTCAGTTCCTCCACCTAAGAGAACCAAGATATGACCCAAAATTGTTGACCGTGTCTTCATAGGGTATCCTGAACATACTACTGCATATAGATTTATGGTTGTAAGTTCTGAAATTTCTGAAATTGGTGTGAATACTATTATGGAATCTAGGGATGTCGTGTTCTTTGAAAATGGTTTTCCTTTGAAATCTGAATCTCGCATGATATGTGTTGATCCCCTAGATGTCCTTTCTACCAGTCAGACATTACCTGTAGAGGAATATGAATTTGATTTTGAGCCTAGAAGAGGTAAAAGACTTAGAACTGAAAAATATTTTGGGCCAGACTTCATAACATGCTTAGCTGAGACTGATCCACAGACTTATAGAGAAGCCATGACTTCTTCTGAAGCTCCATGGTGGAAAGAATCCACTATTAGTGAAATGGATTCTATTATACAGAATGACACTTGGGAGATTGTATATTTACCTCTAGGGTGTAAACACATAGGTTGTAAATGGATCTTCAAAAGGAAACGTAAGGTAGATGGAACTGTAGAAAAATACAAAGTTAGATTAGTAGCTAAAGGCTATAAACAGATAGAAGGTGTATATTTCTTTGACACTTATTCACCTGTTACGAGAATTACTTCCATTAGGATGTTAATTGTTATTGCTGCCATTCATAACTTAGAGATACCTCAAATGGATGTAAAAAACAACTTTTCTAAATGGTGAATTAGATGAAGAAAATTTATATGGACCAACCTGAGGGATTTCTAGTAAAAGGTTGTGAGAACAAAGTTTGTAAACTGAAAAAATCTTTGTATGGTTTGAAACAAGCACCTAAACAGTGGCATGAAATATTTGATCATGTAATTATTTTTAGTGGTTTTAAAATCAATGAATCTGACAAATGTGTTTATACTAAACTTGTGAATGATGCCTGTTTGATTGTATGCTTGTATGTTGATGATATGCTTATACTTGGTACAAACATGGATGTAATTAATTCCACAAAGAGCATGCTAAATGAGAACTTTGACATGAAAGACTTAGACCCCGCTGATGTGATCTTAGGGATGAAGATTAGAAGAAATTTTAATGGATATAGTCTTAGTCAATCTCATTATATTAAATCTGTGCTTAGAAAACATAACCGGATTGATTGTAAACCTGCTTGTACTCCGTATGATCCTTGTTGTAGACTCAAAAAGAATAAGGGTAATGGAGTTTCACAACTTGAGCATTCACGTGTCATAGAAAGTTTTATGTATTTGATGAACTGTAGGAGACCAGACATTGCTTATGTTGTAAGTAGGTTGAGTAGGTATACATGTAATCCAGGGCAGGAGCATTGGTATGCACTTATTAGAGTGTTAAGGTACTTAAAGTACACTTTGAACTTTTGTTTAAATTATGAGAGATACCCTGCGGTCCTTGAAGGATTTTATGACGCAAACTGGATATCAGACTCAGAGGAGTCTAAGTATAGGAGTGGATATGTCTTCACTCTAGCTTGTGGGTCCGTATCTTGGAAGAGTTCCAAACAGATTGTATAGCTCGATCAACTATGGAATATGAGTTTATTGCGTTAGATAAAGCACGAGAAGAAGCCGCTTGGCTAAGATGTTTTTTAGAAGACATTCCTCTTTGGCATAGGTCTATGTCAACTATATTTATACATTGTGATAGTCAAGCTGCAATAGCTAATGCTAAAAACAACAACTATAATGGGAATTCTATACACATTCGTAGAAGACATAATTCTCTAAAACAACTAATCTCAACTGGCGTTATTTCTGTTGACTTTGTAAGGTCTAAGGAGAATATCGCGGACCCTTTGACGAAAGGTTTTTCCAAGGAGATATTTAGTAATGCATCGAGGGGGATGAGGCTTAAGCTCATCAAAATAAATTTGCCACAAAGGATACTCAACCTTGCTGACTTGAGATCCCAAGATCAAGGTTTCAAATGAGACAACTAATTTGTGGTGGGTTAAAGGAAACACTATCAGAGAATTTTATTCTCTGTCCCTTCTCTATGGTGTAGACGTGATAGTGTGACTGCATGTGAAGGATGATTTTTTATTAAATCTTAATGAGTTTCATAGTTTCAATTTAAGATTGAAGTGGGGTGTAGTAGTAAACACTCTTGATAGAACTCACCTATCCGAATGAGGAAGTGGGTCGGTTCCTATGAGAATTGAGTTGATTCACTAGAGCATTCTGAGAAACGGGATACGTCCACGGCCAAAATGGACACAACGGCATGAACTTAACAACACCTAGAGAGATATCACGCGTGGAAGTTATTGATGAACTACACCACGATGGAAGTTCAAGACATCGCGTTCAATGTCCATCAAGTAGTTCCGGTAATTTCTCACTAAGCAAAGGTTCAAGACCTTATGGACACCTATTGCCTAAGTGGTATTTCTTGCTTTCTGATTTATGATTTTCATCGGGTTTTCATTCATGTGGGGGATTGTTGGAGAAAATGAACTTAATATTTATTGTTTTTTGGTCTTGGTAGGAATGGATCTTAAGACCAAAGGGTCAATAAGGAAACTATCTCATTTTCACTTTTGTTAATGAACCTTTAGTCCCACATTGGAGAAACTAAAGATTATTCCTCTCCTTATTACCTAGAAAGTTGCTTCTAAGGGAGGGCCCTTATGGGTTTAGACACTTTTGTGGTTGGGGGAGTACTAAGGCTATGGGCTAGTTGGTGCAACCATGCTTTTCACACACTTGCGGTGCTTCGCACCGAAACACGGACGCACGGGCTCAGGTGAGGGTGAGGGTGCGGGTGCGCTTGCGTCTTGCGGGCTTACGGACTTACGGACTTGTGGACTTGCGACTGTGGTTGTGGGTGCGGGTGTGACCAATGTAGTCAATCTCGGCCGTTACGGCCGAGATTGCGGCGATTTTCAAGGTATCGGTCATTTTCCTTGACGATATCCGAGATCTCTCTCCCCGCGATTTGAACGCGAATATCGGCCGCGACGCCCGTATCTCGGCCGCGACGCACGTATCTCGGCCGCGACACCCGTATCTCGGCCGATATTGGACCCAAAAGCTCTTTTTTGAAAAAAAAAATTGAATTTTTTTTTTTTGATTTTTTTTTGACAAAAAAGTTGGACCCAAAGCTACTAATGACATCATGGCTCTCGAAATCTGATTTATAAAAAAAAACTTATGTTAGCAAAATTCTAGATGAATTCCATCACCAACCCGAGCCAATGATCTCCTTTGTCTTTGATTCGAATGCACGAAACTTCGAATCTTGTCTGCATTGTTCTTCTTCTTCTTCCCGAATTGAGACCTAATCAAGTCAAGCAAGGTAGGATGATAGCTTTGAAAGGAAAAATTGGATTAGGTTGATTCTTATTTTTGTTTGATGAATGAATTGAATGTATGGCTTCCGAATGATGGATTTATCTTAAACTTATGTTTGCAAGAACTAGAAAGAATTTAGAAGTTATGAAAATCTGCAGCTGTAGTGAATGAAAAATGGTACATAACATGTTTGTGTTATTTCCTGAGTGACCATCTCTTTTTTGCCTCCAGCACATAGCTTGTTGTTTAATTAGAGTTGGTCAAACTTGGTCTTAAACTTTGAAATTAGAGTTGTAATATGCTCGTTGTTTAACTCATTATTTGTTTTTCTTTCTTAAAATTTATGTTTATGTATTATATTTGAAATAAATCTAACATTTACATTTATCCGATATTTCACCGATAACCTCCCCGAGATCAAGGTGTCAAGGTGTCAAGGTCCCGGCCGCGACGCGACCGAGATCCGAGATTGACTACATTGGGTGTGATTGTGGCTACGGCTGCGGGAATGAGTATGTGTTGCGGGAGCGGGCGTAGCTGCGGCTGCGGGCCAACCAAGACTTACCTTTTTGAACAAGATATATTTCCTTAAGGATTTTAAAACTAAATTAATTTTTTTTTAAATGTGGGGGGCGTCTGACCCGGCAAGATTTAAGCTGAATTAAAGAGAGAAGATATTTTTACCGTTTTAATTCCGTTACAAGATTTATGTCCATGCTTCATGCACGGAATTCATTGATTTTCAATTGATTGCCATCAATACTATTCTCTTCTTCTACCTATAAAAGAAAACAAATTTATTCATTTGAACTCACTCCAGAAGCAGCTACTATCCTGTCTTTTTTTCCCTTCTTCTTGCTTTGTTTTACGCACATTGCTTGTTTATTTCCCTTCCATCCAATTGCTGTTGAGTTCATTTGAGGGTGACTAGTATTGTGCTTATACTAGTCATAACAGGCAGTTCTATCCTGGACACATCTCTTTTGCTGGGGTATATCATCTCTCATTCTCGAGGAGTACCCGCGGACTATTGTGTTAAGGACAATTTGCTGAGCAGATGGCTCTGTCCTTGTGTGTGCATCAACTTCAGAGATTTCATTAACGTTACCTATTTCTTCTGTTTAGTATTTTCCATTGTTGCAGCTACAACACTGCTTTCTATAACAAAACAGAAAAATGGAATGTTTTTTGATTGTTTATAATTTTGCTTCTTTGTGATAATATTGATGTGTGTATGTGCAATCAAATTAGTGATCTTATCTCTACTCAATTAAAGAATAATATAATGGAATTCAAGTTCGTTCCCACGAGGGGCAAGGTGTTTTAATTTTTTAAAGTGTCACGAAGGGGGTTTTGTTTTAGGTTTCAAACAAAACAAATAAGAAAATAATTAAAAGATTAGGTTATAAGCAATGGAGAGAGATATGATCGAGGAATCCTTATTTGTCACTAAACATTCATCAAAGTAGTATATTCATTATTAATCACCAATTATCACCAACCGTAGAATAACAATAAGCTTTGTTATCCTCCAGATTCCTTTTATCACTGGATACGGAAGCGCTCGACTACCAGACTCCATCCTTCTAAGCCACCAAGAATAAGATCATAAGGTGTAACTTAATCGAACGCTTTAGTTCTTATGAATTTAGGTTGATCCTAGCATCAAACACAAAAGCTCGGTCTGCTTACTAGTGTTGTCTTTAGACGCAATTGCTCCACAGAATCCCTCTGTAAGGTCTCGCGTATAGGAGGAGTTTGACTATTACACTATCTCACAACTCTCTATTTATCTTTAGATTAATTAACAAACTAAATTAGTTGGCCACCTAAATAATCTATCAATCAAGCATAAACATTCATATTAGTAAAACCAAACGATAATCATGTGATAATTAGAAGAATAGATTTATATGCTAAATTGAATCATGTATTAGAACTTAAAATTCATCCTCAATCACGTAGGTGTTTAGATACTCATGGATGTAGAAACATCCATATTATACATAAGAAAATAGATAAGAAATCGTTACGATAATAGAACCGCTCAGAAACCCTAGCTTTCTCTTCTTATTTTGTTGATCTCCTCCAATAATTGCAAAGTAATGTAAAGGTGTCTTATTAATGTCTTGGGAGTCTTCTTATATAGTGCTCTTGATATTTATGGCTTAGAATCCTTCCGAGCCCATGTTCTTTCCAAAATAGAGTAAAAATCGTGTAAAAAATGTCCCATGATGGTGTCAGTTTTGGATAATTTGAATATGGAACTTTCCAGCCGTTCCTGACAAGTTATTTTTGCTCCAGTTTAGTGTCAGGTTTGGCTGATTTTGCATGGGCAATTATCAATCGAACTTTCTCCTGGATACTCTCTTCTTTTTGTCCAAAACTTGCTTCAAAGTTCGGTTGACTTCTCCAAACTCAATATTAGCAAAACATTCTAATGTATACTTTTTTCAAAACTCATTTTGGGGTTCGCCTATCATCATTGAATCATTCTTTAGCCGAAAATTCTCCTGGATACTCCAAAAACTTGATTTTCCGGCTTCAGGTTAGGCTGATTCGTGTTGAGCAATTATCAGCCGAACTTCTCTTTGTAGACTCAATTCTTCAAAGCTTGTTTTTCCCATCTTTGTACAATGTCGGAATGACCTCATTCTTTTTGTGTTGTCTTCGTCTTTCAATTCTCTTCAAGATAGAGGTGAATAATTTGAAGTTTGAACAAATTCCAAGTGATCTTCATTTGTAGACTTTATATCCTTAGCACTTTTGTAGTTATTTCTTTGATTTCGGATGATTCACCTAATATAACACATAAGATAGAAAACAAGACTAATAACAAGTAACATACAAGAATTGCAACTAAAACAAGTGTGGATTTAACACTATAAACATGTGAATTATGCGCTTGTCAAATTCCCCCACACTTATCTTTTGCTAGTCCTTGATCAAACTACTATCTAAACTGAACCTAAACTAAAATACAACAACTCCATTTCGTCAAGGATACAGTTATATTTAGCATTTATAACAAGCCTTTAAACCCCTAGGTGTCCCTAGTGGACGAGTTATAGTTTCGTGAGGGTTTACAAGAGGTATACCCATAAAACCTAAATTTTAACTTTTAAACATTTCAGAGCACATGCATCCAAAGAGCTACGAAGGCATAAAGTTTATGCACACTAACAACAAGAAGTTAAAAGTATCAAAGAATATTATTCTCATGCTTAGCTCTTGAGTTAGGAGAAAATCACCATATGAAAGAATCCCTCCCAAGGAGAGATCGAATGACTTCTTCCTCACCAATAGGATTTTATGAAATTGACACTAAAAAAACAGATTTTATGGTTCTCATGTGTGCAGGCAAGTGTGAAGATAGAAATCCTGCACATGTTAAATGGTGGGAAGGAAAAAGGAGTCTTCCGAATTATATAAAGATGTTCTCCCATAGAAACGTGGGATGAAAAAGAACATTTTTTTTCCTGGTGGTCTTTAGGAGAGGAAATCAACCACTATGTAAGGATGGGAATGCTTACTTACTTTGTCACCCGATCCACAATCAACACCACTCTCACAACATCCAACAGAAATGTCTTCAATCTTCGGTCTTCATTGTTGATGATGAACTCTTGAACTTCATAGAACCTTAACAATTGTAACTCTTTTTCCCAATTCCTTGTTGTTTGAAACTTTATTATAGTTTTCTTCTTCCCCACAGACTTATTGAATGAATACAAAAACAAATACTAGTAGAAAAATAGCTTTTCATCACGGTATTTTACCGTGACCATAGGTCTATGATCACGATATTTTATTTTTAAAAAATCGTGTCCAAATCCTGCGAGGCCAAAAGTACACCATTTGGTCACGGTGAATTCCGTGACTACTTTGTATATTTGCCTCAAAATAGACAAGTTTTTAGGATCATCCTCCTCGACCTTCCTAAGGATATTACTTGGTGTAATTGCCTTCATCGATTTTACCATTGCTTTTTAATGTGGTTTTAACCAACAAACAACAGCATGTCCAATAAGAGATTCAGATCATCATGATTGTGACAACCATTCAACACTCTACATAGCTTGTATACACCATCGCATCTACGTAGTATAATCTTAAACGGGCACTCATGATTCTTTGATTTAGTATTGTAAACCCTCTGCGTCTTCTTCACATACGGTTTGTCCTTCGCCCGGTGACTTTCAATCTTGCCACTTCTCTCGCAAACAATTTCCAAACGATCATATTCCTCGAATGTTTTCCTAAGGCTAATGTTTGTTTGATCTCTATCACTTTGTCTACAAACCATTGCTTTATCGTCTCTCTTTTCCCACACCAAATCAGTGTAGTAGTGGCCAAAAGTATCATGTTCCATCTGAGACACGGGTTTAGGTTGATCATTGTCGAGTGTTTCAACAATCTACAATACAGATCGAAAAAATTAGCCTGCCAAAATCGGTGGGCATGTGACAATCGTGCGAACGATTCAAAAGAATCGTCCTTTATGTCCTCCTATATCGGCCGATTTTGTATTGTCTACATTTTTGGGAAAAAATCCCCAAACGCTAGAATCGGCACACGCGAACTGATTCTAGCATTCAGCAAAGTGGAACTCTCTGGCCATTTTTCGACTAGAATCGGTGCATAGCTCAATACATATCGAACGATTCTATTTTTGGAGAATTTCGGGAAAATATCCAAGGGATGGAATCGTTCGATAAATGAGTCCATAAGTGTCGATTTTTCACCTAACAATGCCGCCAAAATATATACCAAAATTGGTCGTTGTTCATGACCACATCCACCGATTTCGGTTCATATTCTCCAGTAGAATCGTTGGATAAGTTGTTATCCTATCCAACGATTCAGGGTAGAACATAACCCAAAAAATAGCTTAAATTTTTGTAAAAAATCCACTTTTGGGTGATTATAAGGTTGAAAAACATGTTTGGAGATCCTAATAATGTATACCTAATGATTGGAAGCATCGAGACCTTTATTTTACCGGTTAGATTCTTCATTTGCTTGAGTAAATTCATCAAATATGCCTTGGTTCACACGCTTTTGTTCATCCAACAATTAATCCAAATTAGTAGGATCGAACTCTCTTTCGTAGTCTAATTGGTGATACGTAGATGCACTCACTTCATCATCACCACCAGAATCCTCATCGTCTCTATAAATTTTCATCTTTACTACCAAATCACAAAACTCAAGTTTTCCCCAACTTTTTCTCCTTCTTCTACAAACTTAAAAACAACTCTACTCTAGTTCTTACAGTATAACACTACAATATAACACTAACTATAATCTAGTTTTAATCACTAACTAAATTTAACTAATATTTAAGTTAATTAATACTAATCAAACATATTACTTAATAACATAAATAGTTGGATAAATGAGTTTTTTTTTTATAATGATTTTATTTTAATATTTAATGGTAAGACCAAAATAATTACCGTAAATCCCAATATAACCCGCAAAGTTTGGGCACCTAACCAAAATCGTTTTATTTATTGTTGTTGCAGATTCTATGTAATAAAAGCCGCTGCTGCAGGTCTTAGAAATCAGAGGTAATACCTAAATTCTTCGTACAAAAAGGATTAGGGGCATTATTATTATTATTAGTTGATAATCAAATTTCCAATCCCATTTGATTTCATCATCATCAGATAGGAAATTCACTCGATCAATGGATGGAAAGAGTGAGGGAATCCTAATCTTAATTCTCTAACTGAAGATTTGTAGATTGAAATTCTATTATGGCTACCAATATGTGTTTCTTCCTTGTTTATGAAAAAGTAGGCTAAAATGAAAAAGTGATAGTAACTCTTTTCCTGAAACGGAGGTAGTATTTTTCTTCCTTGTTTTGTGTTGTAGGTTCAAGTACCAATATGTGGATTTTTTCTTGTAGACTCATTTACTTTTAACGACGGAAACAAGGATGAGGATATGTTACGCTAACTGCAGTGAGATTGGTCACCACAACAAGTAAAGTTGTATAAGAAGTCACCTAAGGCTAAGAGCGTCCATAATGGGACGAGGGAAACACGGACCAAAGAGTGAATTTAATTTTTAGTTCGGAAAAAGCAGCCACAACAGGACGACAGAATTCACTCTTTGGTCCGGAAAAAATACCGTTCAGGACTAAGTTTAGTCTAAATTCCGTACTAAAACCATTATAGTCGAGCGGTCGTATAGGTAACCGCCTGATTTCTAACTGGGTTTGTAGTTAGCCGTTTGATGGCAGACGTTCTCCTAGCGTACCGCTTGAAAACACGGGCATTAACCAAATCTCCGCCTGATAAAGCGTGCGTCTAGGATCGCGCCCACCAACAGGCGGTAACCAAATCACCGCCCCATTCAAACGGTATGCTAAAGATACGCCCACCAACAAGCGGCACACTAGACGTCCGCCCCACCGTAGGCGTTACTCTAGAGTAACGCCTGAGATATGTTACCGTTGCCACTCAAGTGGGAGTTACTCTAGAGTAACGCTTGAGATGTTACCGTTGAGTTTTTTTACCGTTGAGTGTTTTACCGTTGCAACGACTATATTATGACACTTATATATGGAATACTAATCCATTTTCATTTTACTAAACTCATTGCTATCTAGTTAGTATTCGAAAATAATTAAGTTCTTTTTCATACAATTACCTTCCAAATCGATTAGAATTATGGCACCCCCAGACCAAATTTTACTACATCTGAAGATGTAACGATGTGTAAAATTCATTTGTCAATATCTCAAGATTGCAGTATTGGTGCCGATCAATCAGAAGAAATATTATGGTCTCGCATATTAAATGGAATGAAAGAAGCCATACCTTAGATGCCACAACGCAGTTGGACCTCCCTTCAGAAACGATTTCAGTGAATAAGTAAAGATGTGGCACTTTTATCTGCAAAGGAGGTGGAAGTGGAACGTGAACACCATACTGGATGAGGCCCTGAAAATAAGATAACTACTCATTTAATTTTGACGATTACATTACTGTTTTGAATTGTATATCCTCCACTAAATTGAATTAAAAAAAAACATATTGCAGAAGTAAGGAAGCTTTTCAAGGAAGCTAATGGTGGCAAAAGTTTTAAGCATGACGACTGCTACTTGATTATGTTAGAAAATATAAAATATTCACGACGATTGATAGCTGTTTTCGATTCATCACAAGCTGAGGAAGATTTTGAAAGCGGTGAGGAAAACCGGAAAATACATGAAATAAGCCTTGAAAATTCCAGTGGCTATGAAGACATAGGAGATATACCTAACACATATATCCGTCAAATGGCAAAAAAAAGGCGAAACGACAGAAGAAAGCCGGGAAAGCAAAATCAAGTGGCCAACATGAATTGATGAAAACTATTATTAAAGAGTAACAAAACTTCAACACCAAATATACAGAACCAAAAAAAATGAAGATGACGCAGAGAGAATCCTAGTTTGCATCAAAACTAGCTGAGTCTTCGGCAAAGTTTGCAGCAAAACAAGCTAGGAAAGAAAAACTTGACGCAAAGAAAGAAGCAGACGAAGAGTTTCGTATAATGATGATATATGTCTCTGGGATGGATCCGGTAACAAGACAGTACATCGAACTTAGGAAGGCAGACATTTTGCAGAAAAGGTTAAACCAACCTTAAAGGATTCTTTGAATACCTTAAACCTAAAAATTTGCATTCTTATTAGCATTGTCATTTTAAGTTTCTACTTTTATGAACTAATTGTGTTATTTTCAATTTATTTTAAACCGATATATTGTTATCTTAAATGTATCCTAATTTCATTTTAAATTTCAAATTTTTTAGTTTTTTAAAAACTCACATGCCTTCAACATTCTCCTACGACTACCTTTATTCAGATCCAACGGTCTGATTTTTACATTTTTCAAAAAAAATGACCGTTGCACTCCTATTAAAAAATGACCGTTGTCATATCCTACTTTCACCACCATCACCTGCAAATTCTCATCTTCTTCAACAACAACAAAATTCTTGAAAAAAATTCACACGAAACATACAAAATGGAGGGTTCAAGCTCATCACCAATTACCAAGTGTTTTCTTTGTATTTCTGCTGGTCATGTTGCCAGAGATTGTCCTTGGGAAGGTAGAAAATGCACACTAACCAACTGCAAGAGGTACCTGTTTCTTAGAAAAGCAAAAAAAGGAAATACTGGATTTCAACTTTATGTGAAGTGCAACTACTGTGGAGGTTTCATCTGGTTAGATGCTTATGTAGCTTCACACCAAGGTATTCCACCACCTATTCCACCAACTTTACCAGATGATGAAAAGTGGTTAAAAGAGAAGCAATCTTATTGCTAATCATGTGGGGAAGCTGATCACATGGCTTATAACTGCAGAACCAACCTCTTACCATGCACAAATCCATGTTTTCATGGTAAGATGAAGCTGCTCATTTCTACAAAACCAGAATCTATTGGAAACAGATACTACTTATGTCAAACATTTAAGAAGGTTAAGTTTCAATAAATATGCAAGCAACTGTTGGAATATGTTTGAACCTAGTAAGATATTGTCATACTGTTATAAGTAGGTAATAAAGAAAATAACTTAGCAACTGCATATGTTGTTCACAAACTACAAGCAACTCTTTCACTGTAAATTAACAGATACATATTCGTAATAAAAGTACTAATAAGGTTCAACACCATAAACAACAATGCTTTAAAAGATAAAAACAATTAAGTAGATAATTCATTTAGTTAAGGCGATTTTCATTCTCTTCGAAAGAAAGGGTTGCTATCTCCTTAAGCACTTGTAGAACTCCCCGTTGTTTTGCAATACTCATCAACTCCCCAGATTCAAGCGAACTTGGTCACTGTCCTGATCAACACATCTGTTCGATCCCTTATAAAAAACATTCGGTTATCAACCACTGGTGGTTGAACTTCCTCATTCACCAAATCAACAAATATTGGTGGATCAACAACTACACCACCTTCAGGTTCAATATGTATTTGATTCCAACCATTCAAAACTCTAACAACATATAGACCAGTAACGTTATAGTTGGTGGACCAATTCGTCCCGATCTTGTAACATTGTTCCTATTTCTGTTCATCTAAAATAATATTATTCAAGTAATCAAATAATTATCCACAACCCAACTAAAATTAACTAAATACTTTTTCAATTTTTACTTAAATTCAACAAATTCTTCTAACCCTAGAATGAAACCCTAAAATTCTCATTATCAATTATAACTTCAATTCAATTAAAATACCAAAAAAAATTATACCCAATTTTAAAACACAATAACTTCGATACCCTTAAATTCAATTCAATTAAAACACTATAACTTCAATTTTCATAATCAAAATCAAAATACAATGTTAAACAAAATTTATTAAACATTAAATTAAAAATTAAGGTTATCACTTCTAAAACTAAAGATTAAGGTTATTACCTTCCAAATTGATGAGGGGTTTCTCACAAAATCAGGCTCGGTGTTGCTGTGGTGTTGGTGGTCTTGGTGTGGTGGCAGAGTTTCTCAAGTTGAAGGCTTCAGGAGAAGTTGCAGGAGAAAAATAGAAGTTGCAGCTGAAGAAGAAAGGAGGGTTGATGGGGCGGGCCGTTAACAATTCACTTGGAATTATAGGCGGGGTGCTAGGACACTGCCCGTCTTTTTCATTTTCACACCTCGCACATCACACTCGAACAGGCATAATGCTGGCGCATCGCTCTATCAGGCGTTTGTCTAGTAAACCGCCCGTCTCTTGGGCGTGCGCCTAAGAGTCCGTCTAGAATTAGGCGTAATATTTTGTTCCCGCCCCACATCAAGTGTTCTGCTAGACGTCCGACTCACACAAGCGTTACGCTAGACAACTACCCGTCTCAACAAGCGTCACGCTAGAAAACCACCCAACAACAAGCGTTATACCAGAGGACCGCCCGAACATTTTTAAGCTTGGGCCGTTGTTTTTGGGCCGGACCAAAGAGTAAAATTTTTACTCTTTACTCTTTGGTTATACTCAGACCATTGTGGATTCCCTAAGAGTGATAAATAGGTCTGCCCTTAGCTTGTTATGATCTATCTATGCTTGTTTTAATATTTTTCATTTTTTCTATCCATTTTATTTTGTGTTGACGAGTGGAACTTAGGGAAGAAAAATAAATTTTTATTTTTTTTCCATTTTATTTATTTTTGTGTTAACGATGATAAAGTAATTGTATTTTTCATATCGAAATTGTATGACTTATTATCCATCGTAATTGTAGAATTTTTATAAGCTTATTTTCTTGTTTTTATGTCTATGATGTTCATATTGTTGTATTTTATTTTATTTTATTTTTGGGTAGATGCATAATCTGTTATGCAGCTATAAAAATGTCTGCATAACCTGTTTTGCGGTTGAAAAATGGTTGCATAACGCATTATGCAACTACTTTTTTGTTAGCACTAAAATAAAAAAAATTGGATGCATAACTTGTTATGCATCAGAGATCATTGTTGCATAACGTATCATGCATCAGTTTTTTTTGCTACCACTGAAATCAACCAAAAACAAGGTTGCATAACACGCTATGCAGCTACAAAGATATCAACATAACCTGTTATGCAGTTGAGAAGATGACTTATGCAGCTACAAAAATATCAGCATAACCTGTTATGCAGTTGAAAAGATGACTGCATAACGCATTATGCACCCTTTTTTTATTAACACTGAAATAAAAAAAATGGTTGCATAATCCGTTATACAGCTATAAAAATGGTTGCATAACCTATTATGAATTTGAGAAAATGGATGCATAACACATTATACAACTACTTTTTTGTTAAAACTGAAATCAACCAAAAAATAGCTGCATAACCTGTTATGCAGCTATAAAAATTCTGCATAATCTGTTATGCAGATAAGAAAATGACTACATAACGCATTATACAACTACTTTTTTGTTAGCACTGAAATAAAAATTGTTGGATAATGCATTTCCCGCATTAACTTTTTTTGTTAGACTGAAATCAACCAAAAAATGGCTGCATAACCTGTTATATAGCTATAAAAATGTCTGTTTTTTAATATTGTCTTATATACATATATATCATTTTAGTGGTTGCATAACCAAATTTGTAGATGTATAAACCAAAATATGGTTGCATAATTATTATGCATCATTTATGGTGGTTGCATAATACATAACCAAATTAGCGAGCATCAACCAATATGGCTGTGTAATTTGTTATGCATCCTTTGTGGTGTCTACGTAATGTGTTATGCATCATCTTTTTTTTATTGGAGTGTTATTTTTTTAGACCTATCGTTTTAGTGGTTGCATAACTGATAGACACATTTTAGTGTCTAATTTGCACCTTAATTTCTAGTGAGTTAGTATTCGATTTTGTGTCTATTACGTGTTTTATTGCTTTTGTAGGTACATTAGAAGAATAAAGATTTGTGGAAAAATTGGCTCAAAAAGTGTTCAAAGCACCCGGGAAAATGGATCAAGGCACTCACACTTTGGATTGGGGCACCCTTGGATCGGGCTGAGCTGGATCGGGTCAACCCAGCGAGCCAGCGGGTCAACCCAGCGAGCCAGCGAGTTAACCCAGGATCGGCCGATCCAACTCATCGGGAAAGTCCTGTTTCAAACAGGAATGGATTTGGTTGCAATTTTTGGGTTGTTTTCGGCAATTGAAGATGACCCATTGCAATTAGAGTTGGAAGAAATCGAAAGACATCAAGAAATCCCGTGAAATCAGCTCGAGAAACCCATTTCTGGCCGGAATCAGGACTCGGTTCCTGTTTGGATTGGGATTGAAGAATTGGAGTGATTCGAGAGTTCTATTAGGTTTAGAACTCTCTCTAGGGTTTGTGAAGTCTATAAATACCAAAAGAATCGAAGAAAAACATAGACAGAAGCCTAGGGAGCAATTCAGAGAAAATCCGGTGAAGTTCCGGTGCCGCCGGTGACCTGCTGGTGCTCCGGCCGGCGTGTTCTTCATCCACCATCACCGAAGAAGACGACTCAGTAACATTTATAAGTGTTGCTGTTCCACTGTTGCAGCTCTGCTCCTGTTGCGTTAAGTTTTGAACGTTCTGTTGCTTAAAGCTCTTTGTAACAGCTGAACCCTGTTCTGTGACACTTATATACGTATCTGTTCAGCTGTTGCACTATTCTTAAACCTTGTAATCAATATTTTGAGCAATGAAACCAACTTTTGAGCAAGTTTTCTTCACCATGGGGTAAGTTTATTTACTGGGATGATGGATAAGGTATTTTCTCAATTTTATGTGATTTAATTATTTTCTAATAATTATTTATAATTCTTTTATCATTATTTGCATGGATTTAAATTAGAAAAAAATGGTTTTTATTAAATAGTTGTGTTCTCTTTTGATGGGTCATGCTTAGTTAATTACTCTTGATGTCCCATGCTTAGGATTTACAATTATTCTTTTAGGAAACATATTTTTGGCAAACTTGAACTAAATTGTTAAAAAGAATTACATGATTAATCACATAGATTGTTAGAATTACCTGATTCCTGACTCCTGGTATTTTCCATATTTTCTAAAAATCATCTCTAGTGTATTTTCCTGATTTTTATTAGTTTAGGTTAAGTCCAATATTTTCTAAAATCATTACCTTCACAAGTTCGAGAATCGAACCTCTTTTTACCACTATATAAAATCACATCAATAACCTTACTAGTGAATGCATAAACCAAAATATGACTGTACAATGTGTTATGCATTCTTTGTGGTGTCCGCCTAATATGATATGCATCCTTTGTGATGGTTATATAATGGTTATGTATCAAGTTCTCAAATTTGTACATAAAAGAACAATCACCTCCAACTTTTTTGTAAATTTTTTAAATTTGACATTGTTGTTTGTACTCGTCGTGTAAATCTCTTTAAAAACTTTCCAACGAGATAAAATTTGTAAAATTTGAAAACATGGTTTTTTAGATATGTTATATTATAGTTTACTTACCAATTATACCTCTGGAAAAATATGATGCATAAGGAGTTATGCAAACCCTTTAATAAGGAGAGAGAAAATTCAAAAAAAATATATTATAAAAATAAAAAATATTAAAGGTAGTTGTGTCTTGTTACTCTCTTTTCATAAATTTAAATAATTATTAGTGTGAAAAAAACTATAAAATATTTTAGGTTTGTAATTAAGAAAACTATTCTTTTGGACTTGAGCCTAAAATTCCCAAAATTTACACCCCTACCCATGTGGCTTAATATTAGATATAGGTTTGGTAATGATCGTGTTAATGGCGATTACAAGTTAGTTAGTGATAATTGGGGGTTATGAATATCCAAGTTTATACATTAGGATCAGATTCTTGGAATAATACTCAATCGATTTCTTACTCTAAAACTAGATATCGTGGTGTGCATTTGAATGGAGTTTTTCATTGGCTAAGTACCTCCTCGGAAACGTCTGCTGAAGTTATTGTGTCTTTCGATATTGCTAGCGAGAGAGTTGCAGATTTACAATTCTCAGAAGAAACTATGTCACAACCGTATAAAACTGTGGGTGTATTAGGAGAATGCCTATGTTTAGCTGTTGATAAGCATTTGTTAGCGTGTGATTTTTGGATGATGCAGAATTACAGAGTGACAGAATCCTGGACTAAACAATTTACCATTGATAATTTCTACGTATTCAACAATGAAATCAATAGCTTCGCGCACTCAATATATAACTAAAAAATTTCTGCTTGAGATTTTATTATTTTTTCCTCACTTCAAACAATTTTTCGTATCTTAATGCTAGCTTAATTATGACTGTATGTCCCTTTTAGTTCTCGACATTCTAGTTGTTTGTTTCATCAGAGAGTATATCATTATATGCATAAATACACTCTGAAATACCGCTATCAGTGATGAAGGCAAAAATGCCACAATGAATAAGAACATAGGTTCTTAATTTCTTATTCTCAATTTTTCTTGTCTATGCCTACCTAACTAAATGAAGGAAAAAAAAAGAATTGGGGCGAGAGAGGCTCGAACTCTCGACCTCAGGATCACTCTATATAGCTATGAGACCTACGCGCTAGCCAACTGCGCCACCGCCCCCAATCAGTCTTTTCACGTTTTTAAACATACTATTCCAAACGAATTATTGTTTCATTTTGACTGGAATATGTAATCGGACGATGCCGAAGAATACTACAATAACTCTATATATTCTCTTGATCTTCAAAATCCCTTGGTATGGCGCGTATTAGAAACAGTACGTAGCTGTTGGTCAATGGTTACCTTGGGATCATTTGGGTAAGCAACGGGCTTCTTTGGAAGCCTTCAGAGCCTGTGTAAACGGCATACAAATTAGTGGGCTTCTACCTGTCCATTCTTAGCGTACATAAAATCTATGTGATACTTAGTCAGATCCTAATATTTCTCAAGAGACTAGTTCAAGTTGCTGAATTTGTTACTATCTTAGCTTAGTCTTCCTACTTTTACTCTCTCCAGCTTGTGTTACGGGAGTTGAGAGTTTTCCCGAAAATCAAATTCCAAGTTGGTGTCAGCTAGAGATCCTGTTAGCCACGTTCATCTCTTCCAAATTTGCTTCAAAAAAACAAAAAACTCTTCCAAAATCTATTCAATGGCAACAGACACAATAATTCTTTAACAACTCCATATCAATCACCTAGTAAACATAAAAGCCAATGAAACTAATTTCCTATTATGGAAAACTCATATTAAACCTCACTTTAAAGGTTATAACTTGCAGGGATACGTTGATGGGACACTTCCGGTACCCCCACGCACCCTTCCAAACTCTGAAGAAATAAATCCAGAGTATACAAAATATGAGGAGCAAGACTAGATTCTTCTGTGTTGGCTGCTCTCATCACTCACAGAAAGTGTCATGACCCATGTTGTTGGCTTGCCCACTTCTCAAGAGGTCTGTAAAGCTCTAGAAACGATATTTGCACCACAAACTAAGGCACGTCAAATGCAGCTGAGATGGCAGATACACAATCTTAGTAAAGGTAACTCCACTATGCAAGAATATTTAATAAAGCTAAATCTTTACTTGATTCATTTGCAGCGTCAGGGCATACAGTTTCTGAAGATGATTTGAAACAAACGTTATTAAGCGGCCTTAATCAATCTTATGATCCTATTGTGAAATGGCTGAGCACAATTGATGAGCTGACTGTGGAGGCATTTTATGCACATCTCCTCACCTTTGACATGCATCTGGAGCAGCAAATGGCTTTAATTCAACAGCCAATAGCATATATTGCAGCAGAAAACAATGCTTCTTTTAGACCTGATCAGCGAAGACCTCACAACTCATATCAATCCAATCGACCACCTAACAGACCAAGATATAATGTACAGAACTCTCAAGGTCCATGTCAACTATGTGGAAGAAGGAATCATACTGCTCTAAAGAGTTGGTATAGATTTGATTAGGGATATGCACCTTCACAGAATAGATCTCCAGCTGCATACATAGCTCTGGCCGGAGGTTCTGGTAACAGAACATGGGTGACTGATACAGGGGCTATACACCATTTAACTGCAGGCATCAACAACTTGAACATTTATCATGAATATGATCGGACAGATCAATTAGAAGTTGGAAATAGTGATGCTCTCCCAATTGTGAATATTAATAGTGCTACTTTCAGTCACAGTAGTAGATCGTTTCATCTTATTAGTGTGTACCATGTTCCTACTGGCAATGACAAACTTACAACCAAATGATGGTGCATTGGGAAGAGCTGTACTTCCTTCAAGCCACCTTCATAGTTTCTGTGTTTTTTTTTGCTTGTCCATTGATCTCTTGATCAGTTTCTTGTACATTCCATCTTTTTGGGTGGTTCAATCCTTTGTACCTTTTTCTTCTAATAATAATAATGGCAATGGCAAACTTGGTTATGGCCCAGAGGCTGAAATAGAGATGAAGGTTATTTAGAAAACAATGCTAATCAGGTGATTGTGCATTGGCTCGCAAGGCTAATGTGACGACATGTAGTATTTCAGCCAATTGAAAGAGCAATAATATGTAGGATAGGCGTTAACGACATACGGCAGGCACAAGTCCCACAACAAGCATGTCACCCAAACGCTTCTCATCAGTTATAGAAATATCAACACACATATCCAAGAAATAATGGAAAACGAATGTCGAGTGAGCCTTCAAATGTGTTATCCATACGTTGATGAAGAAGCATGTAATTTTCGGCTTTTCTTGTCAGTGCCTGAATGGCTGTGAATAAGAACTTCTTTGGATGTGTTTGTTTACAGTGCATCTGCATCCTTTCTTTTTTAATTGGCAAGCGCATTCCTTTTTCGAAAATAAACCGG
>JAJJMC010021358.1:99555-147075 GCA_023531435.1 Papaver californicum | reverse complement strand
GGGGAGTGGGGGAAGAATTGGGGCGAGAGAGGCTCGAACTCTCGACCTCAGGATCACTCAATACAGCTATGAGACCTACGCGCTAGCCAACTGCGCCACCGCCCCATGTTCTCAATTGCTACTATTCATTTAAATCTGGAGGAAAATCACCCGAAACTTAAAGACCGTAGGAGAAAAGTGTCACGGCCCATCCATTTTTCCACATATTGGGTTGACCCATGACAAGAGTCTAGGTCCATTAAAAGAGCCTAGAAGATTAAGGAAGTCCACAAGCTTCCAGAATATTCT
Source organism: Papaver californicum (assembly GCA_023531435.1). NCBI lineage: Eukaryota > Viridiplantae > Streptophyta > Magnoliopsida > Ranunculales > Papaveraceae > Papaver > Papaver californicum. Next base: position 146,787 of record JAJJMC010021358.1, on the reverse strand, counting down.
TGGATAAGGAATATTCCCTTGTATATTCTTGTAAAGTGTAGAATACTCTAGAAGATGATGATTCTAGAACATATTCTAGAATCCTCCATAGCATACTATATAAGGTGGAGAGCTCATTTGCTCAAATCATCCACCAACAAGCTCTCTAAGCATTGTAATACTCTCTCTCTTCAATAATCAAATACTCTCCCACTTAAAATCTCTAAGTTTCTCCTCTCTTTGAGTTCTTTTAGGCTTACTTGAAGAGTTCAAGTGCCGCACAGTCTAGTCCAAAATCTTAGCCCGTGACAGTTGGTATCAGAGCGAAGCTTAAGACTCAAGTTTGGCTGACGTTAATAGCAACAACACCATGGAGAAAGGTGTCGATGGCCAAGCCAAGAAAAGGGGCAAGTCCAAAGACACGCAAACAGGTCTTGAGGCAAGAATGATTCGTATGGAAAAGCGAGTGAGCGACTTCCTTATACGCGCCGAAGAAGAGTTCCTAACGAAAGAGACTCTTGAAGGGTGGAAAGATACATTCGAGGAGGCCATAAGCAAGGCGGTGGACGGTATCAAAATGGACGTGAAAGCTCAGATCCAAGACGCAGTGGATGATAGCGTGGAGGAGGTAAAGGCCAAATTGCTGTCAGTTGAGCAGGAGCTAGAAGCGGTGAAAGGAGAATTGATATTGTGCAAAAGGGCTGCCATCAACCAAGCCATGCACGAAGGGCCAAGCAGACTCTCAAGAGAGGATGCTCCCAAGCCAACACCGTATTATGGGAAAAGAGACGCGAAGGAGATTGACACTTTCATATGGAGTTGCGAAAGGTATTTTGAATATCTGGAGATGGAGGATGATGCAAGGAAGATAAAAAGAGCCACATTGTTTCTCACGGAGGACGCTTTGGCATGGTGGAGACTTCGAAGCCATGAAATTCAGCGAGGTATGGCTACTATCACTACTTGGTCAGATTTTAAAGCCGATCTTAAGAAATACTTCTACCCGGAGAATGCGGCTTATGAAGCAAGAGCGAAGTTGAAGTATCTTCGTCAAACGGGTACAACCAAAGAGTATACCGAGACGTATACAAACTTACTGCTAGAGATACCCAATCTATCTGAAGAAGAGAAGCTCTTCAACTTCTTGTGCGGAGCAAAGCCATGGGTAAAGCAAGAGCTAGATCGTCGTCGCGTTCAAACTCTGACCAAAGCAATAGCCGTAGCCGAGACCCTGATCGAAAGGCCAATCTTTGAAGAAAGAACGAAGGCTTCAAGGAGTACAAGCTCCGAAGAAAGAAGAACTTCGAGGGGCCACCATGCCAAAGGTGGGGAAGCAAGAGAAGACAGGGACAAGTATGCCCCAAATAAATATCTTTCGTGGAAGGACAAATCGTCCGAGCACAAAGACAAAAGTAATCCCTCCTTCTCTTGCTTCTTATGTGAAGGGGATCACAAAGTCCGCGATTGCCCGAAGAAGGGTAAGCTTACTGCGTTGATGGAGGATAGTGGATCCGAAGAGGAACGAGACTCCGTGGTGAGTTCGCTCCGAAAGCTAAACAGTGTCCAAGCTAAGACGGAGAAGTCTAAAAGCAAGGACAAGACGCTTATGTTCGTAAACGTCCAAGTGAATGGGAAAACCTCCCGCGCCTTAGTAGATACAGGTGCTACGCACAACTTCGTGTCGAAGAAGGAAGCATTGCGGCTAGGCATGAAGTTTGCTAAAGGAGGAGGCACCGTGAAGGCAGTGAACTCGGATGCAAAGCCACTAGAAGGCGTGGCGCGTGGCGTAGAAATGCATCTCGATCGGTGGGCTGGACCGGTCGACTTCTCGATGATCCCCATGGACGACTTCGACATGGTATTGGGCATGGAATTCATGTGCGCACAACGAGCCATTCCCATGCCACCTTTCGACTCCTTGTGCATACTCGGAGACAAATCAGCTCACCTTATACCGGTGACTAAAGAGAAGAAAAATACCACGGTGTTGTCGGCATTGCAACTTTCCAAAGGATTCAAGAAGGGTGAAGTGACCTTCATAGCGACGATGAAGGAGGAGAAGCCAACAACCTAAGGAAAAGAAGTCCCAAAGTCCATAACGAAGGTTCTCGAAGAGTTCGGGGACGTGATTCCAAAAGAGCTTCCCAAGAAGTTGCCGCCACGAAGGGAGATCAATCATGCGATCGAGCTAGAGCCTGGCGCTAAGCCTCCCGCAAAAGCACCTTAACGTATGTCTCCACCAGAGTTGGCTGAATTGGAGAAGCAACTCAAAGACTTGCTGGATGCGGGCTACATCCAGCCGTCAAAGCACCATAAGGAGCGCCGGTACTGTTCCAGAAGAAGAAGGATGGAGCAATGCGGTTGTGCATCGACTACCAGGCTCTCAACAAGGTGACCATAAAGAACAAGTATCCAATACCGCTCATTGCAGATCTATTCGATCAACTTGGAGGGGCGAGGTACTTCTCAAAGTTGGACTTGCGGTCGGGATACTACCAAGTGAGGATCGCGGAAGGCGACGAGCCAAAGACAGCAAGCGTCACGAGGTATGGGGCTTATGAATTCCTTGTTATGCCTTTCGGTTTAACTAATGCTCCCGCTACTTTCTGCACATTTATGAACAAGATATTTCACCCATACTTGGACAAGTTTGTGGTGGTCTATCTTGACGACATAGTGATCTGTAGCAAGACCTTGGAGGAGCATGAGAGCCATTTGCGGACTGTTTTCCAAGCACTAAAGGAAAACGATCTATATGTGAAGAAAGAAAAGTGCTCATTTGCCTAAAAGAAAGTTTCCTTCCTAGGTCACAAGATCAGTAGCGGAAAGCTTATGATGGAAGATGCCAAAGTCCGCGCCATCCAAGATTGGACAACCCCTACCAAAGTGCCGGAGTTGCGATCGTTCCTAGGCCTTATCAACTACTATCGAAGGTTCATCCTAGGATACTCAAGGAAGGCAGCTCCGTTGACAGACTTGCTGAAGAAAGGGCGAGCTTGGGAATGGACGACCCGATGCCAAGAAGCATTCAAATAGCTAAAACAGGCGGTGGTCGAAGAGCCGGTCTTGCAACTGCCCAACCCAAGCCTACCGTTTGAGGTGCACACGGATGCTTCGGACTTTGCAATAGGAGGATTGTTGATGCAAGATGGACACCCTATTGCATTCGAAAGTCGCAAGTTGAACGATACCGAGAAGAGGTATACCGTTCAAGAAAAAGAGATGACGGCGGTAGTGCATTGCTTACGAGTATGGAGACATTACCTTCTCAGATCAAAGTTCATAGTCAAGATGGACAACGTTGCAACGAGCTATTTCCAAACGCAAAAGAAGTTAAGCCCGAAGCAAGCCAGGTGGCAAGACTTCCTTGTGGAATTCGACTATGATCTCGAGTACAAGCCGGGTAAAGGCAACATGGTCGCGGATGCACTCAGTCGGAAGGCGGAGTTCGCCAATCTCACACAAACCAGCAGCACGCTAATAGACCGGGTGAAGGAGGGATTAAGCAAGGATCCAACGGCAAAGAGTATGGTAGAGTTCACCAAATACGCAAGACGAGGAAGTTTTGGATCGAAGACGACTTGTTGTTCACTTCAGGACGAAGGGTCTACGTGCCGCGGTGGGATAACTTGCGAAGAGATATCATTAAGGAGTGCCATGATTCACGGTGGGCAGGTCACCCCGGCACTCATCGCACATTAGCCCTTGTGCATGAGAAGTTCTTCTGGCCACAACTCCGCGATGACATAGAGACCTATGTGCGGACATGTCTTGTGTGTCAACAAGACAAGATTGTGCAAAAGAAGCCTGACGGACTGCTATAGCCGTTGCCTATTCCGGAGAGACCATGGGAGAGCGTCTCAATGGACTTCATCACATGCTTGCCCAAGTCAGATGGGTTTGGCACAATTATGGTGGTGGTGGAAAGATCACCAAATATGCGACATTCGCAGCAACTACACCCGGATGTACGGCAGATGAGGCAGCCAAGCTCTTCTTCAAAAATATGGTGAAGTATTGGGGAGTTCCAAAGAACATTGTGAGCGATCGAGATGTACGCTTCACGGGAAAATTCTGGACGGAGCTCTTCAAGCTAATGGGTACCGAGCTGAACTTTTCCACAATCTTTCACCCCCAATCCGATGGGAAAACTGAGCGGGTGAATGCTTTGTTGGAGCTTTGCATTAGGCACTATGTTAGTGCTAATCAGCTAGATTGGTCCAGGTTGCTCGATGTAGCTCAATTCTCCTACAACTTACAACTTTCGGAGTCTACAGGGAAGAGCCCATTCGAGCTCGCAACCGGACAACCCTTGAAGCCAAGTACCTTGGGCACTTCTTATGCAGGTGCTAGCCCCGGAGCATACAAGACCGCGAAAGATTAGCAGTAACAAAGGGATTTAGCACATGACCAATTAATAAAGGCGGCTAAGAAGATGAAGAAATGGGATGATAAGAAGAGGCGACATGTGGAGTTCCGAGTTGGTCATATGGTGTTTGTCAAGCTTTTGCCCCAACAATTCAAGTACACTCGGCCGCTGCACAAAGGCTTGTTGCGCAAGTACGAACGACCGTTCGAAGTACTAGCCAAAGTGGGAAAAGCTTCTTACCAAGTGGAGCTCCCAACAAAGATGAAAATTCATCCCGTCTTCCACGTGAGCAACTTAAAGGCATTCAACAAGGACGAAGAAGACGAGAGTCGGGGAGTATCAAGTCGCACACCACCCATGATTGCAACTTCCTTCGACAAAGCTATAAACGAGATATTGGCCGAACGGATAGTCCGAAGAAAGGGAGTGCCGCCATGCAAAGAATACTTAGTAAAGTGGAAAGATGCATCCATACAAGAAGGAACATGGGATCCCGAAGCGTCTCTCTGGCAATTCAAGGATGCGATTGACCAGTTTCACAATCAAGCCGCGACGAGGACGTCGCGAGAATAGGTGGGGGAAAATGTCACGGCCCACCCATTTTCCCACATATTGGGTTGGCCCATGACAAGAGTCTAGGTCCATTAGAAGAGCCTAGAAGATTAGGGAAGTCCACAAGCTTCCAGAATATTCTTGGATAAGGAATATTCCCTTGTATATTCTTGTAAAGTGTAGAATACTCTAGAAGATGATGATTCTAGAACATATTCTAGAATCCTCCATAGCATACTATATAAGGTGGAGAGCTCATTTGCTCAAATCATCCACCAACAAGCTCTCTAAGCATTGTAATACTCTCTCTCTTCAATAATCAAATACTCTCCCACTTAAAATCTCTAAGTCTCTTCTCTCTTTGAGTTCTTTTAGGCTTACTTGAAGAGTTCAAGTGCCGCACGGTCTAGTCCAAAAATCTTAGCCCGTGAAAAAAAGCTAAATTTGATAGTACTAAAATCAGATAAATAGTTCCCATGAGCCCATCAACTCGTTTTACTCAGCAAGAACTAGCAAAACACGAGTTCTTCAAAAAACAATTTTTTTTTTGTTGAGAATTTGGAAATAAATCTGTTAGACCAATACAAACCAATTACTGGCATAACATAATATTAGATTTGTGCTCGTGCTATACACCGGACATATTTAACTTCTCATAACAGTTACTTTTTGATTAAGTTTTTTTTTCTTTTAACAAAATTGATATGTAACCCGTGTTATGCATCGGGTTCGATGAGAAATTTTGATTTGGTGTGGCGGGGTTTCGCCTCGTCCCGTCGTTATGCATTAAACATTGATTGCAGACTCCATGATGTCATCTCTAAAAGGATTTACAATTGTTACCAACTTGTAATCAATAATTAATTTTTTGTGGTAATAATCTTGTAATCAAACTTGGTGAATGTGTTGTACAAACTGATTACAAAGGAAATATTTCTTTCGAATTTTTCTTCGAGCACATACTGGCATATGAATTGGTGTTGGAAGATATGAGTTTACTGTGTTCTTCTAAACCCATGTTCATCTCCTTCCCTGCATAAAACTCATATCTCCTAACCATAACAGAGCTCATCTACACCCACTGAATCCGCCACAATAATCAATAGCAATACACCATCGACTCCATTGTCTTCTTCGCATGAAATTAACACAAAAATCTAACAACTCAGACCCAAACTCAAATCCAACTAAAACCCCACTTCTAAGTCGTAGTAATTCGCAATACTCCTCTTAATCTTCACCATTCAGACACAATTATCAGTAAAAGTCACCCTCCACCAGTTACCAGCATACCTGATGGTGAAGTTCATGAAGTAAAATAGATTCTGGTGGTGGTGGATTTTTAATGATGCAATTAAATTATGCAAAAAGAATTTTTCTAAATCTCGTATTACTACTACTATTATGATTAAGAAGATTTAAGGGTAGTAATAAGAGATTCTTATTATTATGCATCCAAGCTTTCAAAATTTAACGTTTCACACCAATTTCTAACCAAAATTTATTTAGAGCATCATCATCTTGTTTTTGTATTCTCCAACCTATTTTATCTGCAAAATCCAACATTTTTTCTTTGTGCTCTTGACTAAACTTTGTTCTAAATCTCTTATTATTAATATTATTATTATGATAATTGTTATTCTTAATAAAAATCATATTTTAAGAATAAAGCCCGTTAACTATTTAAGCCCACAATCAGATTCATATGATCAATTGAGCATGTCAGTCCTGGGGAATTAACAGGCTATTTTAAGTTCACGGCCAACTCTTTGGGACGTTTTTTCGAGCACTTTGAGTGAAGTTTTCTGGTGGAAAATTCATCGTGAAATTGGTTGTAATTTCAACATCCAATTCTTATTTCCTTCCCTGTATATGATAATCAAGCCATTCATTCATTCACGACAAATATAAAATGAACCCAATTCCCATCAAACTCGAATTCTAACCAACACCCAATCATCAAGAGACCCACCTTCTCACTTCGCTCAAAACCATCTCTTTCCTATTCTTTCCCATTACTCACCATATCTTCTTAATGTTTCCTCACGGCAAAACAATCCATATCTTCTCTTTTATTCAATCTGATTTATAAAGTATATCCTTCTTTCCACCAACCTCATATTTATGGTATCATTTCCCTCTCTTATATAAATAAACTTGAACAGACCCATTGTTCACAACAGCGACCACCATCCAAAATTCCAACCTCATAACACCGTCCCTTATTATTTCTTCTTCTCTTTATTTTACTCATCGAACTTAATTCACGTCTCTGTATTTGATAGACACTTAATTCATACAATTTAATCGCTTTATCTATATTTTCTTGTCATCGTTTTTGTACTAATTTTAGTATTTTAATTTTTTTTATAGGTTGTACCCGTAAAATACTAGTTGCAAGCAAAATATGGCTAATAGCCCTTCATTAGTGTGCTTGTTGGAGTTGGAAGTCCATTGGACGTTTTGACTTGAGGAGATTTATTAAGCGGATATGATAGTGGTATTGGACATTTATGAGCTTTTGGAGAAAAAAGTAGGTCGGTCAAAAGGTACAGGCTCTTTTGGTTTTTGGGTCGCAAAGAGAAGCAAGGCATAGTATGTGGTTCAGTCTTTGGTTTGTTGACGAGAAAACGTGAATAGAAAGAGGAAAGTGTGAGGTGTGTGTCAGGGAAAAACTGGACAGTAAACAAAGAAAACAAGAAGGGATCACGTGAGGGGGAAAGGTGGAAGATTTTCTTTTGGGGGTCGGCGTGAGTTGAGAAGGAGGAACTGTATGTTGGGGGATTGAATATGAGAGCTTCTTTTGGGTCTGGTGAAGGTACTGAGGAGGAGGATTGATCTTTTCAAGGTTTTTGGGTTTGAGTTCGGTTGGGTTGAGAGAAATGGACTCTGCAAAGAAAGGTGGAGAGAGACATAGATAGGGACAGAAGGTGTAGGCGCGAAAATCAAACAGATAAAAAAAAGAGTTGAGTTTGACGGATGTTGAACTGGAGAAGCAGTACTGGCTCGGGGTTCGAGCCGTATTTGCCGCTTCTACATTGTAGATGTCGTGCGATTGTGATTTATTTAAATAGAGTTTTCCCAAATACTATCAATTTTTGGCGTCGCTGTCGAGGAGCGGTTATGGAATATTGTAATTAGTATTTTTGATTTTCTAATCATAGCTTAGGTTTTTATTTTATTTTAATTTTTTTATTTTGTACATTATTTTTATTTTTGTTTTATCATTAGGATTTTTAGTTCTTTTTTACTAGTTTTGTGTCTTAGAATTTTGTTTCAGGTACTTTTGGGGTTGCTCCTGGTCGTCTAGCTCAACAACATTCGTTTACTGCAAAATACTCACGAGTTTCTTGCTTGTGGGTTATATATTGAACGATTTAGACAAGTTGGACGCTCGTTATCCTAAATTGTGAATGTTGATACGAGGTACTAGTACTGCTTTTCGAAGTGGGAAAATACTTAGTTGAGTTCTTTGAACTCTTCCGTTCCAATTATAAGGGTAAGAACAATTTTTTGTTTTCTTTTATGGTTTGATATATTGAATGAATGAATTGGTGATTGCTTGTTTGTTTACTTCCTGAATTTGTACCAATTTTATTTTGTATAAATTTTTGTTTTTAGTTTCTTTATATATATGGAGTCTGGTGACATGACATCCTTTCTGGCATTTTGGAACTCATCCAAAAAGTTCCAGAGAGAAGGAGTTATTTACTGAAACAATTGATGAATATGATAGTAGAGATTCACATTTTTATGAACCAGCAAATGAGCAATATTTTAATGAGTATAATGTGTGTTCTCCGTCTTTGGAGGATTTAATGAAACAGCTGATACCTAATGCTTCTTATGATGTAAGTCTTTCTTTAGAAGATTCACTCAACCAGTTGAATGAAAATTCACATAGGAGAGACTTAGTACGGGAACAAATTCATGAGACCTTTAGAGAATCGAAGAAGAAAGGTCAGCAGTTAGTATTGCTCAAAGTGAACTTAATTGTCAGTATAGTGTTTCCAACTTTACCCTTGACCATACGTATACATTTTTACCTAATATAGAGCATTCCAGATCCATATTATGTGTCACTTCTCCTGGATTTGTTAACCCAACTTTCTGTTGGGTTCCTAGTTTAGGATTAGATGTGTGTGCTTCAAAAATTTTGTTGGACTACTTTGCTTCTCGTGACATTTATGTATCTGTGTTTGTTTCTCCTGCAATTTCAGTTCTCATCCATAGAGAACCCTTTGACTCGGTTATTTTTGTTCAAAATGATATACCCTTTGCAAAAACCAGGTTTGGGGGTATTGCTTTTCGTTTGATAGTCTCATCATCTTTATGTTGCTACTGCGAGAGTGTGAGGTTATCATTGGTTGTAAATATTGTATTCTGGGTTGATCCCCAAATTTTCAGGTTGTTAATTTATGGAGATCCTTCTGTACATATCCAGTAGGTAAATTCTTATTTATTTTTTTTTATTTTCAGTGTTCTTTGTTATTACCATCGTTCGATGTGTGTTACATAGAATACTACTTTTCTTGCGTCAATCGGGTGAAATCTTCCAATCCCTTCTCTTCGATATAAATTTGTCTCTCTTATTTATGTTGATATTGCATGCCATTCTAGGTTGCACGGTTTGAAACATTGAGGAAAATATTAAATTTAGGTTTGGGTTAGAGTTTCCGAAAATTGATGTCAATAATGAAACTCCAAAATTTAAAAACTTGTGAATAATTCAGGATGACACTAACTATTCTAGGTAGATGGAACCGTAGCTCTTATCTATAGGAATTGGTTCCCCCAGCTAAATGGTCTATTCATATCTGGACGCACTCTGATGTTGGAAATAACGTAATAATCATTGAACAAACATATCTCGGAATCATCATAACCATATCACCTTCTGTTATTTTTTGCAATTTTGTGTTTCTTTAAGTGATTTGGTGGGGCCCTAGTATTGCCTTGTTGTCGCCACTCGGATGAAGTGGAGTGATTGAGATCAAACCTCATTATTTTAATTAAACTTGACCAATAAATAATAAGAAAAAATGACAGTTGGATAGCAATATGTGTGTGTTCTCCCTGTCTCTGTCGCCTAAGCAAGCATGGAACGTAGGATTCATGGGAACTATCATGTAATCTGCTGACAAGGAGCATGCGCTTAGATTTAAAATATCTAATCATGTTATCGGAAAAAAATAATAATTAAAAATAAAAATACATTATATTCAATAAATCGACCGCTGGGGCCCTTGTATATACCATCTTAGTCGATATTAGTATTAGGATTAAGACCAGTGAGAGTTGGAAGTCCATTAGACGTTTTGACTTGAGGATATTTATTAAATGGCTATGAAAGTAGTATTGGACATTTATGAGCTTTTGGAGAAAAGAGTAGGTTGGTCACAACGTATAGGCTCTTTTGTTTTTTTGGTCGCAAAGAGAAGCAAGGCTAAGTACGTGGTTCAGTCTTTGGTTTGTTGACGAGAAAACGTGAAGAGAAAGAGGAAAGTGTAAGTTGTGTGTCAGGGACAAACTGGACAGAAAACAAAGAAAATAAGAAGGGATCACGTAAAGGGGGAAAACATAAGCTTTTCTTTTGGGGGATTGGCGTGAGTTGAGAAGGATGCATTGTATGTTGGGGGATTGAATATGAGAGCTTCTTTTAGATCTGGTGGAGGTACTGAGGAGGAGGATTGATTCTTTTTAAGGTTTTTGGGTTTGAGTTTGGTTGGGGTAGAGAGAAGTGGACTATGCGGAGAAAGGTAGAAAGAGACTGAGATAGGGGAAACAAGGTGTAGGCATGAAAATCGAACAAATAAAAAAAGAGTTGAGTTCGACGGTTGCTGGAGGAGCAGTACTGGCTCGGACAGAGAAGACATCGTTGTTCAATTTCGGTTTAATCTTTCCTTCTCTACTTTTCTTAATTAATTTTATGGGTTTTAAGAAATCCATCTCTATGTCTCACTAATTTTGTAGTTAGGGTTTTATATTGAAATCACTTGGAGTATTATGCCAATCAAATTTAATTATCTTATAATAGAGTATTATGAATTGAATAGATTAATTCTTGAATTATGTTTATTGATCTAACGATGAAATTAGTTGTTACTTCACCGGTTCTGTACAATTCAGTAACCTATGTGCATAATCAATAGGATCATAAATATATTTATCTCATTATTTGATATTTCATGCTGGATTAAATTCTTTGATGGGGTATGCTTAGAATAGTCGGGTATTATTTGTGAACCTATATTTAGTTTCGTATTATTTTCTCACTAATACAATTTGATGGTGCATGTTCGGGTTTAGTCTTTTGATGTGCCATGCTTAGGGTGTCCTAGTGATATTTGCGACTCTAATACATATAATAGGTGATGTCGATAAAATGAACAATAGACAAATAGTTAGGATTTATGTTTCTCTTCAGTAATTAAATAGAAATAGTGATGGATATTATAAAACCTGGTTACCGACTCTCCCATTTGATTTACTTTACCAGTTTAGTTTAATTTATTTGTTTTATTCTTATTTCTAAAAATCCCAAAAACATCATTCCTGATTAGTTTATTAGAGTTTTTTATTACAGTATTTTCCCCGCTCCTTATGGGTTCAACCCATATTTATTGCTTCTACATTTTAGACGGCGTGCGATTGTGATTTATTTAAATAGGGTTTTCCCAAATCCTATCAGCATTCATGGTTGCTCTCTGTCTCCTGTTTAAGTCATACCCAACTCTCTTCATTACCAATATGAACATAAGTCATCTCCTCCCTGTTTTATACATATCTGGCCATAACACCGACTTCGAAACCCCTTTCTTCAACTCTTCTTCCCTGTAATTTGAAAATCTTTATGAACTCGAGTTCCCTTTTCTTGGTTGTTTGTCTGTACAAAATAGATTCAAATTCGAAAATCCACCTTAAATCTATTGTTCTTGACCCCAAGTCCATAACAACAAAGATCTATCTTCATTGTTCTTCATTACTCTCAAGAGCAGACTTAATTTCAATCTTCTCAATTCAACGTCACCTTCCTCCTTTCCCTGAATCATCTCACCTTCTCTCCCTTTTCTCCAATAATCCCATTCTATTCTTAATCTTAATTTCTCTTGTCTTTGAACTGGACCATTCTTTTTCTGCTCTTGACTAAACTTTGTTCTAAATCTCCTATTACTACTATTATTATGATTGTTGTTATATCAATTGTATAAATGAAAGAAGGAAACCAAAAAAATAATTGAAGATGTGGAAGAAGAAACCTTTCTTTGCATCTCTACAGATGGAGAGGAAAAAATGGAGAAAGAAAGAAATTTAGGATCCTGAAAGTTTTTTTGCCATGAGTACCTAGTGCCAAGGGAATAAACATATCCCCTAGCATCAACCATTGATGCTCGACATTGTCCATAATGAAACCGTCCTTGTACCCGACATTCTCTACCTTGACCTGAATTTCTAGAAAGCCTCTTAATAGCTATCTCTTGTGCATCGATCTGAAAGTGCAAACATGAAACCTTAGAAGAAAAAAGAACATTCTACTTATATCTGTACCTTTAGGTGATGATTTTGTGTTGCTTTATCACAGAGAGTAGTTACAGTGCAAAAATATGTTGCTACCCAGGCATGGTTACCTCCAGAAGAGATTTAAGTCCTTCTGGAGTGTTAAGTCCAGAAGTACATATAGTTCATTTAGAAGTTGACAGCATGACCTAGAGTGTTAAGTCCTTGACTGAAAATTTCTTTGTCAACCATATATACCTCGTAATCTCGTAACCTTCTTGAGCACGTAAGTAGTCCAGCGGGGAATCTACTACTTTAGTTCAATGATTCATTTCAAAATATGTACCAACTCTCTTCCAAATTCCATCAACGTACAGTCAAACCTGCAGAAATACTTCATAAGATACATGAAGGTTTTTAATAAGTTTACAAACGTGAAACCACGTAATGAAACCCATTTTACACAAAATTACTAAAGAAAGCGACGAATCAAGAAATAAGGTACATAAAGATACCCAAACACTGCAGGATGCTCACAAAATCTAATTCACCAAAGAAACCAAAAAGTTAGTATTGTCTACTTATGTGCTTCAACCCAGTAATATAGTACAAAACAAAGTAGTAACCTCCAGGATGAGTGGATCATATCACTCACCAGAACTTTAAGTATCTAATTTTTATAAAAGGGATGTACATTAAACAATTCCTTGGCCTTGAATTTACCCTGAACTACTTGAATGCATCTAGCTAGTGTCTAGCGGGCATAACAACTCCTGTACAGCCCATAAATCTCCTAAAGTTTCCTGTGCACCATATCACTGGACAGCAGAAAATTATTTTCACCTCCCAGTTACTATGCAGGTTGCAATGCCATATGTCAATCTGGGTTGAGTTCCCTCAACCAGGTTCAGATGATGTGTCTGGGCAGTAAAAGTCTGTTTCAGTAGTATACCCGTCATATAATCTTATATAATGATAACTGTTATCAAGACCTATTATTTTGACTATTATTAGTTATTAATGTTGGTGAAGATCCAGATAAGATTCAGCATTGGATGTGTCACTCATTAAAATCAATCTAGATTTGTATAGCCACAAAACGGTCCAACTCAGACAACTCCTTTCACAGTTCAGTAAGACAGTGTCACATCTTTCAAATAGAAAGCAAAGAAGAATGATTTTTATTTTATTTTTAACCAAAAAAATCATGTTATTATCCTAATATGCAATCCGACCCAATCCAATGACCACTTAAAAAAAAAAGAACTTTAAACCTGAAAATGCATCATACTAAACCAAAAAAGAAACTATTAATATGAAAGCAATACTTAAAAGAGATAACTTTAATAAATACTGTGTATTTTAACTAACCAGCATGCAGCCTTACTCTGTCAACACCAAAACTTGGGACCATGGCTGAGAGAAAAGATATATTCTGTGTTGACTAATGTGGAAGGAGAAGAAGAACATTTTCAAATATTACATCGAGGAATTTAGATACACCTGAGTAGAACATTCTGCCTATACTACACTAATACTTCCATGCTAGAATGTGACAGTACTTCGAGTGAACAGTATTTCACTTCGAGCTCACCAACAAATCATTTTTTTTCTTCTTAATATTCAGATTTCAAGTTTCATGAATGTGGCAGAAAATAAATATAAAAACGCATTGGAACAGAGTTAAAGGATATTGCTATCATAATATCACCTTCAGATTAAGCTCCTTCAAAAGATTTGGAGTTGAAAAGGCCCGCTTGGCACAAACTCCATAAGGATCAAAAACCTTTTTTTTTTTGGATAAGTCCCATGTATTAAAGAATAAGAGAGCTATAAAATAGGTTACAAAGAATTTGGAGCAACAAGGCTCCGATAAGGAGGAAATACAAGGCTAAAATATTTTTCGGCCCCTAAAGATAAAAAAAAAACTCCTCACGTAACTCTAATTGGAGGTGTTGGGCCCTCCCTGCCCTCATTTGTCACCTCTTCGAATGTTGCTTCAAGATTTCCTTCGCTAGACTCCTGAGCTTTTTTCTTTTCTTTCTTTTTTTCGTTCTTCATATAGGTCCCCTTTTTAACTGGTGTCCCTTTCTTTTTCTTTTTCTTCGTGTTGGATTGATGGCTAGCTTGCTCCCTAGCTTCCTCTTCATGCCTTGTTGCGTTATTGCTTCTACTTTGTTTGCGCGCCTCCTTAACGCCAAGAACGTGCGCGTTTTGTAAGCCTTCAGTTATGATTAAAGATGGACTCTTCGGGTCCCTTCTATCTATGTCCTTTATATCCAGCCTGAAGTTCCTAATCTTTTCCAAATGAGCCGCAATTTTCTCAGCCGAGCCGTCACATGTTTCTTCCTCTGTTGCATTTTTAAGCTCCTGTGCTTCCTTCGTAATTTCTGATAGCGTAGCTCTCATCCAGGCTTTGCCCTGTTGTCTAATATTTGCAGCAGCAATTTTAGCCTTTGCAGCAGCAGTAGCAACTTTAGCCTTTGCAGCCCGTGTCGTAGCTTCCGCCTCTATTTACAGCAACAGCGCATCTTTCTTATTTGCAGCAACAATGGTGGCAGCACTGTTGACAGCCTTTGATGAGTCTAGCGCAATCAATCTTGCTGAAACATCTTTAAGCCTGAAAGCACGTGCGCTATCGTCTCTTTCAGCTATGGCCATGTCAAAATCATGTTGCAAGTTTCTGAGCTTTTCCTTATCAGCTTCTTCGGCCCAATTAATTCTTAGGGGTGTTATTAGGTCGTCATCTTCTAAGGAGCCTTCATCATCAAAGGAAGGCTCATAGGCCTCATTTTCAGAGCCCAAGCAGACTTCATCTTCAGAGAGAGCCTCATAGGCTTTCTCTTTACCCTTCTTCCTTAGTGCACCGCAAGGGGAAAGCACCTCCTCCCTCTCATTCACGTGTAAGTCTTCTAGGCATTTAGACATGTCCCTATCCAGGTTGGCTTCCCTAGAAGCCTCATCCACTTCCCCTCTCTTGTTGACAGCAAGATCACGAGATGCCTTCCTTGATAAGTCGTTCGTAAGGATCAAAAACCTGCACAGTAAACATAAGGCTTGCAATAATTTAGTTAAGTAAAGGAGTTCAGGTAGTGCAGTAATAGTTCATAATACAGTGTTAAAATATGATAAACCTAACACTAATAATAGTGGTAATTGTTTAGGTAAATTGGTCCTTTAGTTAGGCACTACCCGATTCGGTTAACATCTGTTCCTTCCTCTTCATACAATACAGAGGATCACCCATGTGAGATCGGATTCCATCTTCTTGCCATCATAAAGAAATTTGTATTCCTGCGGTAAAAGAGCAAAAATTCAAGAATACTACATGACTTCGTTTACTCAAAAATGTCAATGGAAACAGCTGAGCTGAACTCCAAAAAGATCAGTGGATTATTTGATCATATTTGCACTTAGACTTTCATACATAAAAAGAGTTCATTTGTGAAAAAGTTGGACATTCTCCCTATAAAATAGCCAGAACTGGTTAAGATATAAGAAATTAGGTTTAACTCTTGACTATATAGCAATGGTAATATGACATTTGTGTTGACAAAAGGGAGCAACAACAGTTATTATTTGGGTTGACGTGAAACAAAATTAACATACACGGGAACTAACTAAGAAACACTTGATTTTTAACGGCAAAATATAAAAACGAGAACTATAACTTACAGGCTCATAATTGCGGTAGACTACATAATCTCCACAACTTCACAAGAAGAATTGCTTAACATTTTCAAGAAGCAGAGCAATTGCAACTCAAATGAAAATTTCCCCATAGCTAAGGTATATGCCTTCGTCTGGAAAATGTTGCATCAAGACATAACGTGTCGCAAATCTGGGCCAGTGAGGATTAATTCTAGACAGAGTATTCAGAATGGATAGAATCTTGGCTTCTCAACTTCAATAATGCACACAGTGATAATATACTGACGAAGAGGAACAATAAACTCTTCTCGGTTGGTTCAACGGGCTAATGAAGGGGGGGGAAACACAATTTGCTGATTTTTACCTTTTCTAAGAGAGATTTTAGCATGGGGAGTGATTGAAGACAGTGTTTTCATTCTTCTTGTTGTGATGCAGAAACCACGGCCACCACGTAAAAATGCAAGAAGAATCTCTGGGGAACGGTAAACTTTTGGGAAGAAGATCTCAAGGTCTTTCCTCTTTTAATATACCCTGAAAGTGTAAAGCTAAGACGACAGGGAATTGAAGCAACAAGCATAGGTAAAATTGCAGCTAACCAAGCAGCTCTCAACACTTCATCAACCTTAATCTTTAAGAGAAAACCCCCAAAATAAGATAACCCCCTAAAACTCTTTCCAATTTTGTTTTCAATATTGCATATCGTATATCCAAACTCAGGCAATGCGCCTCAAGGTTTTAAACATCGCAAGTCATGACCATACACGAAATTCATGTGGTGGTGTCGTAGTTTTATTTGTTGAGAATTTCCCATCACAATAGGTATGCACTATTAATATTCACAATTAAACAACACGCGAAGTAAACATTCCATTTTCATGACACTTGTCTATGTAAATAAACAAACTATTTGAACATCGTATTTCATTATAAGATTTTTAGGAACAATTTTAAAAATTTAGGAGCAATTATATTTTGATGATGAGATGCTAGAGGAAATTGCCCACGAGGAAATTGTTGGAATTTTGCAAAAATAAACAATTGGTGTGGCAGAGTTTGTTTTTGCGGCAGACGCACCTTTCAATTTGGTTATTAACCTCAGAAACAAAAATACCGGGACGGGTTTCTTCTGACTATTTTGTTTGTTGGAAACGAATTGGTGGAGCAGAGAATCTCTGATCCTCAAATGTCATAAAAGAGGATTTAGTTTCTATGATGCCGTGGTTATCATCTACACCTGATGAATTTCAGCTGTTGAATCTTCTTTTGTTTCACCAAAGAGTTTCTCATTTCCAGCTCCGGTGTCATGCTTTATCCCATTTCATTCATCATCGAGTTAAAACCATATTATAGGAAAAATATATCAAAACGCTAAACCCCACCTTATTCACATATCCTGACTTGTTAGGAAAAAACCCAACCCACATCAGATCAGACTTTCACTCTAATACATCATCTTCTTAATAAGAAAGGGAACCTTCTTCTTAAAACTGACTGCCATATTCACCACAGAAACAATAATCACATAAATTGTCAATTTTATCCATTCTGAACACCTCCCCCACCCCTTTAAACTTCTCATCAACAGAAGTTTACAAAATCTTTCAGCTCCTACTTGTTTTCTTCAACAGTAGTTGTAATAAATTGTTTTTTATCTCCTTTTTGTTCTTTTCAATTATAACTTTTGCTTTTTCGAAAGAGCCCCTAGTGACTGAGTTTGAAATAAAGGAGATTACATAATCATCTGGGTAGAAAAACCACCCCATCCATGTTTGTTCTGGGGTGGTGGAGATGGTTTGGGGGTGGTGGGGGTTTCTGGCATGATGGTGATGAAGAGAGAGAATAGAAGATGGATTGTGATTGAAACCGAAATAGGGTATTGTATTTATAGTCCTTGGCACGTGTGAACTAACAAATTTTTTATCTATCACATGTTTGAGAAAAAACCTGAGAGATGACTCACAAAATGTGTTGTTAAGGGTTTGGGTATCCGGCATCCCAACCGATGGTTATGATGTGAAAATAAGCAAACCTGTTAGAGCTCCTTTTAGAGTTCAAAAAATTTCGTTCTGACACCCTGATTTTAAGAGAATGGTTGAACAGTTTTGGCATCAAGATTGCTATGGAACTAATGCATTTATTTTATTTTCATGACTACTCTAAAGAGATTAAAAGTAGCTATGAGAACCTGGAATGCTACAGTGTTTGGTGATGTTAGTAAGAGACTTAGAGAGGCTGAGGCAATATGTGAGGACTGTATGGACATCTCTGATCATGATCCAAGTAACGAGATGAAGCTTGCTAGACTTACTGAGGCTAAGAAGGTAGTAGAGAATGTGAGACAAGATATTGTTGTCATGTTGAAACAAAAATCTATGGAGATGTGCATAGTTGAGGGTGATAGCAATACCAGGTTTGTTCACAATAGTATAAGAATTAAAAGAAACAAAACGGCTATTATGGAGCTTGTAGCTAAGAATGGTGTTACCTTGGTAGATGAGAAGCTAATTCGTGACCATGTGGTGGACTTTTATAAGAACAAGTTCAGGCATGTTCCAACTCAGAATGTGCCTTGTCTTTTTGACATAGATCATGCAAGCATCACGAGGGAAGAAGCTGATGCAATGGATGCAGTTCCTTGGCACGAGGAGATTAAGCTATCAGTTTTCCAACTAGGAGCAGAGAGTGCCCCTGGACCTGACGGCTTCTCTGGCATCTTCCACAGACAGGTATGGGATATTATTCAACAAGGTTTAGTGGCGGTCATTACTTCTTGTTGGTGATCTCAAAAAATTCCAAATGGTATGAATTCAAGTTTTATTGTGCTTTTACCTAAAGTATTGGCGCTAACACTCTACGAGATTTTTGACTGCGAGAAAGCCATTCTTGCAAGTGTCAAGCCTGATTTACAACAGTCTCCAAAAGCAGTGCTCACTAAAGAAAAACAAAGAGGAACTGGAATCAATATTAAAGGAGACTGCATTGTCGTACGCACAATGATGAAAAATTGTCTCTAATTTTGGATCAATGCAAAACCTTAGAAGTTATTGCATTCAGATGTGATACAAGATTTTGTTACAACTGTATCGATCCCAGTTTTGGCATCTGGGTGTTGTTGTTCTGTATATCTGGTGATACAATCTTCTGAAACAAATCATATAATTATCCTTTGTTTGTAGTGTTCATCTATGCGTCATCCACACCTGCTTGAGCCAATTGTTGCTTAACTATTTCTGTGCCTGCTGTAAAAAGATGTCATCTGAGATTTAACGACTCTTCACTGGAAGGAAAAGCTGCTTATCCACTGATGTCATTTCAGATACCCCCCTTAGAGGTTTCCCTCGAAAAACATGGGAGTGCTCTAAAAAGGCTGATTTCCCACCATTATTAGATTTATGTTTGGACCTTGTGGTTTCTCATCCCCTCTTCCAGTAATTTTTTTTTTCTTATCAGAGGCCTGAAATGTATTGGATTTGGAAAGTGGGTTTTGAAGGATTGGGGAAATTGTTTGATTTTTACTATGTCTATGTTCTACAGTTGTTTGATGAGAGAGAAGCGGTACCTAGATCTCTTCAAGGGAGTAACGAGTAGAGACTGTTCTAGATCTTGTCCTCAATGCATAGATATGTTATTATTCATTTTCTATGCCTCATTATATTTGGGACGCATTTTTCAAAAGTTTCTAAACCATCGAAATTACCTTACTATGGGGAAGTGAAGAGGGTACAATGTTGGATACTCGAATTTGTTAGGAATGAATGTCCTTACTGCACCGGAGCTTTTCACATGACAGTGAACTTAGACGGATGATGCAGTGCCTCGTTGAGGTACGTCGTATGATTTTCCATCATTTATTGCTTCCATGCACTCAGGATATAGGCATATCAATGCACAAATTTCTCTGGTAATGAAGGTTCCCAAAATGGCACTTCCGACGGATAACAAAGATCAAAAGAAATTGCATTTTATCGCATGGAACAAGTTTAGTGCATCCAAAGACAGAGGAGGACTAGGATCGAGGAATCTATAAGATATAAATAAGGCCTAATCAGGAAACTAGTCTGGCGCTTCCTCACTGAGCACAACAACCTGTGGACTACTATATTAAGAGCTAAATGTATGAGCAGTTTTTTGGCTTGCACTCAAGTAAGCAACTGCACAAGCACTTATGCGCGACGCTGTCAATTAGACGCTTAATTCAGCAGGTTGTTGCTGGAAGATTGGGGATGGGAAGAAAGCAGATGTTTGACAGGGTCCTTGGGTGCCTACTCTACCATGTTTCAAGCTAATTGTTGACGACAACAGTAATCAAATTCCAATTATGGTTGCTGAATACATTCTTGAAGAGCCAAGAAGGTGGAAGACATCAAAATTGGCTGATGCTCTCTCCCAGTTTGAAGTGCATGCAGTAGGGTGTATATCACCAGTGAAGCTGAAGAAGACAAGTTATAGTGGGTTCTCACGAGAAAAAAAGGTGATTATACGACAAAATCCTTCCATCAATTCCCATCACAGAGCAGAGGCGCCAACTCTAATCTCGTGAATGGTGAGTATGATGGGTAAGATTCTTGAAGATTAAGTTATTGCCTCCTAGTGCATATTTTTATATGGAGGATCCTTTTTACTGTTCCATTTGGTGAGTTCGGTGAAATATGTATGTTTTTGAATGTGCATGCTTACTGATATAGGATGTGATCTGTGCTGGTGGAACAGGTTCAGGCATGTGGGTCAATGGTGACAGAGGAGCAGCCCCATGCAATGCTCATACCGTTAGAAAGGCATGGTCTGTACAGATCTGTCATAGAAAGGTTTGACAAAAAATTATTAACTTCATGGAAAAGAAAATAACAACACCCTAAAGGTGGTAAAATCAAAAGTGTATTGTCAAGTACGTCTTCCTCTTTACTATTTCGGTACTTTAAAATCTCCCGTCTCAGTTACTAATAAGTTGGAAAAGAAAATTAGAGATTTCCTTTGGGATAACAGTTAGATTCTAAAAAGAAGCATTTGCCAAATTGGCCTTCGATATGTAGTTCAGTGCATAAGGGTGGTCTTGGAATCAGAAATTAACAAGAAGTTAGGCTTTGATACAAAGCAATCTGGAATAACAAAGCACTGCGGATGAATACATCTTTACAACTGATAAATTTGTTGGGAACAAACAGTGACGAAGCCAGATATCATTGGTTTGGGTCGGGACAGATATTTTTAGTAAAAGATACCAGCCACCTTACTAGACAAACTAACCAATTTGATAAGATGCATGGAGCTTGGTCTTTGATAGAATGTGGACATCCAATTCAAAACCAATTGACAATAAGTGAAGTGACCCTTCATATTATATAATGTGTATAGGCTAGGGGTTTGATTTATGTGGGACTATTATCCTCAACAGTTTTAAGGAGGACACTAGACACCATAATTTGGCTCGGTCGCTGTTGAACAAATGTCTATTAATTATGTGGTGCTGGGTTGATGGTGCTTGCCAACTTCAGTTGACGCAAACATGAATGTTTAAAAATAAAGGTTAGTTTGCATTAAAAAAAAATGAAGGTTAGGAATGTAGATCAAGTCTGTCGACATTAGAGCTATATAGCTCTTCTATTTTTTTGGTCTGCTCTTTTCCAGGCTAGTAGTGAGTCAAGTGACCCCCATCGTGTTACAATTATTAAGCTCGTTCCCTATCTTTTTACCAATTATTGGTGTACAAAAGCAAGAGTTTTCTGATGCTAAAAAGAACCCTAATTCTCACCAAAAACCTCCGGTAACAAGTCTTCAAACAAAACTCTAATAACAACTAAGATCCACTTCAATTGTTGCTTGACATGCAGAAACATAAGCCATATACCTGAGAGGATTCCTCTTTTAAGAGGAACTCGGCACAAATTTCTCAGTCTGATACCAGGATAGATTTAGAAATCTACTCTACATTGCTTACGGTTTCAGTTTGCATTGACAATGAAAAATTTGTTCTTAGAGAGACACAGATGAACGTCTATACTCGCGACTAATTCACAGGTACCTCACACGTGTTCATCACACACTCACACAAACAAAACGCACTTTCCTTACACTCTCATTACATCCTATTATGTCTACAGTTGGTATGGCACTATGAAGTGCAGAACAAACAAAAAACTGTATTTTTGGGGTACATGCTTCATGAGGAAACAGTTGTTGCTGAAAATTCTCCAATATCTGATAAAAGTTATTACTGGTAGAATTTTTACAAGTTGACCAGGCGAGGAGCTAATCATGCAGCTTGCAAGGTTCTCATCATCCACAGGAAAGCCGAGTGGTGGACGTCTTCTTCTCCTCCCAGTTATACCTCTCAGATTCCGAAATCTGAGAGAATTTCTGTTTAGTTATTTTATGGTTCATGTGTGCTGATGCTCATGAAAAAAAAAAACAAGTAACAAATATCATGCATGTACTGTCCCAAAGAAATTAGTATCAACATTCAACAATGTGTAATGATACCTACAATGTTCAAAACCTCTTCGACAAAACTAGATCATATTTAGGCAAACAATCACTCATTAAAGAGGGTTTTATTCAAGGAAAGCCTGTCCTCGGACGGTTGCTTGCTGTGTTTTTCTCTATTTAAAACATTTTCCCAATACCGTCTGTACGAGGAACACTTTCAGCAATATCCATTCGACGCCAATTTCCCATTGTCGGCATCTGTTCGGCTTTATCATACAAACCAAGGAGCCCGCCTGTGTGTATATACAGAATCTTTCTCCCTTCCCACTTTCCTGGATTCTCAGTAATGTCCTTCAACATCTGAATAACAGCCTTCCCACTACAGAAAGTGGGGAGATTTGGTTACAATGTTATTTGTAAACCGAACATACAATGAGAAACAAATTTGTAAAACAGCCTTCTCACTGCACAACAACAATAGAAGTGAATCTCACCTGTAAACCGGATCGAGGACAACCCCTGTTGCGGCAGCAATTTCTTTGATAAGACTAAGCTCCTCGGGGGTGCTTATGGCATAACCCAAACCTTTGGCCTGTGAAGATATAAGCTTATACTATTAGATACTCTGTTGAGAATTCCGCTCCAGATATCATATTCATAATATTCTGATATTCAATTTCATCTAAAGTCAAGGGAACATGCTCTTCTAGAAACGTGATTGATGACAGAAAAAATTGAAGTGAATTCCTGATATACGCTATCAGAACTATCGACTATCACATTAACAGTAACCTTGAAAACCAAACATACAATGAGATGAGCAACCTTGGTTTAATCCAAGAAAAAATAAAAATGCTCACATCTTGAATGTTGACTAAATCGCGTGAGTTAACACCGGCATCCAATCCATCAAGATGGCCTTGAACATTGTCATAGAAGTAACTTGGGGTGTCACAAACAGCAAAAGAATGAATCTGCAGGACAAAGAGGCCATTAATAGAGTTCAAAACTGAATTAAGCAGCATAGACTAACTATATCTAAAATCACTTACTTTTGCCTTCAAAGTACTCAAGGGAGATGCCAATGACAGACCAGCCGTAGTACCCCCACTACGACATCATGTAAAGCTATTTAGTTAAAGAATCATGTGCAAGGGACAAATACTATACGACATCCCTTTCTCAGCGAAAGCTAAATAACTATGCAGATGCCAAAAGAAATCTAAATGAAGAGTGCTCGAATGAGTTGAGGAGCTTGGAACTTGGAAGTTTAAAATAAGAGAAAAGAGAAAGACCTGCCGCATGCTACAACAATGTCGTCAAATTTCATTTTTCCCTGCCCAGTACGAAGTTGCTCTTCGATCTCCCTAGCTGCTTCAATGTAGGCCCTGCCCAAATTACAAAGTTATAACTTTGACAAGCCAGAAGTATCAGCTGTATATTCATTTAACACTGAGTCATGAAAACTTAATTTCTTCTTCTTTTTTTTTCATTTTGGCGCAGAAAAGGATCCCAACGATTAGATATTCTGGTAGACTTGAACGAAAATGAAAGGCATTATCGTTCAACTATTTTCTGAAATACTAGATGCTCTAACAGTACGAATGTAGTTCGAGCAAGGTAGACTAGACCGATCCAATAATAATAAATTACACAGGATAAGTAATAAGTGCTGATAAAGATTATTTGCTGCTTCTTGAAGAGAAGCCAGAAATGTAATGCGATACCATAAGCATTAGAGAACCTAGTAACAATACAATGTTAAAAAAAATGGTAAAGAAAGAGATCCATATCCTAAGCAAGTTACATTTGGTAAAAGAAAAAGAAAAACAAAAAGGGGCAATAAGAAGATATCTGCAACCATTTCTCACCAGGTTCCCAGGGAGTTGGATCCACCAAGTGGAATTACATAAGGTTTCCTCCCTTCATTTATCAATCTCTCCTTGAGCAACTCAATAAGAGTCTATGGCATAAAAAAGGAAAGTACAATCTCATTATAACGAAACGAACAATAGTCTAGCAAGTTAGTCTACAATGCGGCAGTGCTATTTGAACTGTCAGGTGCATTTGTTAATGGACACAGTACAAGCCACACATTTGCTATGTTATTAGGGACAACAATTTATGATTTTGGCGATGGGATATTAAATTAATTTTAGTATCTACTAATTGAGAATGAGCAATACAAACCAAACTTCCAATTCTGGAATATTCTTCCTTTGAAACAAGTTCAACATTGGCTCCAACTAAACGTTCAACGAGAAGGTTTCCAATCAATCCAGGATCTTTGTCATCCTACAAGAAAATTTCCAAGGCAAATTAAACAAAACAATTTCACAAAAAAACAAGTGACAATCAACGCAAATAGAAACACAACAAATTACAGAATCAGAGAAATGAAAAAGTGGCTGACCTGAGAGGTACGGAGTATAAGATAGCTATCAAGATTCAAATACCTAGCAGCCACAGCGGTCGCACGGCAGTGATTACTTTGTATGCCTCCAATGGTTATAATGCAGTCTGCACCCTGTGCTAAGGCATCTGCCATTAGGAATTCAAGCTTCCTGACTTTGTTACCACTCAACTGCATTCCTGTAAGGTCGTCTCTCTGTATAATTTGAGATTGTTTCTATCAGTTAAATTGGAAGGAAAAAAAAAGATAAACAAGAGATAAAACTAAGGCCATGGATGAAAACCAAAATTAGCAAAAGTTATGTATCTTGATCCAAATACCTTTATCCATACTTCAACATCTTTGGGCAAATTGGGAAGATTCCATCTGTGGATAGGAGTTGGGGTCTGATAATAATAAGAACAAATATTAAACTTGAATTCACTTCATCAACTGTGATAGGAGTGAACTACAAAAAATTAAATTAAAATCACAGAGAGAAAGAGATTACATGAGCAAGAGAGAAGACATGAGAAGGGATTGGGTTAAGATGAAGAGCCCATGAAGGAGGATTGTACGGTTTCTTGGTAAGAAAACCGAAGTTTTGTTTGGATTCATCGCCTTCCATTAAACAACGAACAGAAGTTTTGTTTTGCTTCCAAGAAGTCTGAAGCTTAATCCAAATTTTGGGGCAGCAGAATATTGCAGAGGAAGCACAACCTAACAGCATAATATATAGTTTGTTGGATAAAGAATCACACAGAAAAAATCTCTCAAAACAGTTAAGTCTCAGCCGAAGTTTTAGGTTTATTAAATGCATATAACACATGTCGTGCCAACATTAAATATCCGCCTACATAAAAATAAATAAAAGATTATACGAAAAATATACTTTGGAATTTTCTATGCAATCGTTGGACCTCTTCTCTAGGGGTAACTGCATCTTGCTGCCACTCTCCCCACTAATTAGTCAGTCCTTCATCTTCCAATACTCTCACAACTTCTGACACTGTCGGACGATCCTCTGGAGATGATTGGGGGCAGGGCAATGCAACTTATTGGGTCTACTATGGCATCTAGCCTTTTCTCGCTTTCCAACTTCTTCACCTTTAGAAAAACAACAGTCATCATGGTCAAGCAATATACTTCCATCCAATCCCGAAAACTCAATCACAAGCTGTTCTGATAAGTTTCAAAAGCACCATTCCACACTGCAAAAACCAATCAGCAATTGGTGGAGAGGCCCGTGCTGATAGCCAATGTAGGACCATCAGTTGGGCATCCAGACCATCACTGATTGGCGATTAGTATTGCAATCCTAATCTCATATATTGAAAATCCCTGGAATCCCCTTGTCCAATGTGGGACTATTAATCTTAAGTTATTATTACCGTGAAACATACAAGGGTTGGTCTAAAATTACAATCTCAGATGTTTTCTTCCCGTTAATGATCACATTATATGTAGTATAAAAAAAAAGATAAATCAAATTCAGAGTTCTCTTTTTGATTCAAGCAGAAGAAGAAGGCATATTAGCAATGTCATCAGGAACAAAGTTAGCATGCCGCAGAGACATAGCTGATGATCTTAAGGTCAAGCATATTACTCCGTGTTATGTCGCAACAGCTCTACAGTACATGAAGAAGCGATGCCCACTATTTGGGGCACTAGCTAATTATGTTATCTGTAATCCCATTACCAGAGAGTGTATTGTCCTTCCAAATTTTCAAGGAAAAGAATTCTTGGGTGGATTTGTTTACATTCCTTCGACCAATGAGTATAAGATTGTTTCTGCAGATGCTATTCGGTCTTCTTCTTCAGATGCTATTCGGTTTTCTTCTTTACTATTATATGTTTCACCACCACCAAACCACGAAAAGCAAACCACGGTTCTTATAAACCAAACTTTTGATCCAAAGGAACGCCCAAGCTTTAATAAAGCTTCTCCAGATGCTAATCAATCTTCTTCTCTACTCTTGTACGCAAAACCTGTGGAGTAGCATAGAAGAACTTTTTATTCTTTTCCAGCAACATTACAAATACTACTGTAAGCAAGCAACCAAAATAATGTTTACATTACCTGCCAGTGCAGCTAGCCGTCAATCTGACAAAGGAGGGTTAAATTGTCCATCAAGTAAAATATTCAAGTAATTTTAATACCGGGGTGGTTAAAATCTAGTCCAGCAGTTGAAATCGGGGTTCTTGCGCAAAGGGCACTCACAACATCTTCAACATTCACTGGTTCGTAAGTTGATGACTACATGAACTTAATTTATTTGAAAACTAGCTATGACAAAAAGATTATAACGTCGTTGTACCTAGCTATTATCGTCGCTATATAGTGAAATTTTTGTCCTGACCTGAAACCGAAGCCTATAGTTGATCCAAGCAAAAAATAAACTACTTATATTTCTTAATACAATTCAAGAAATCAAGATTTTCTATCGGTATGCTCTTGTTACGGGTCCGGTCCAAATTTGCAGTTAAGAAATTCAACTTTTTCTCGCGAGTATAGCTTGAGAAGCCATTCCGTTTCATGTGGTTTCTGCAAGTAATGATTTTAACCTTGGCCGGTTGGCCCAAATATTAATATCATACTATCTTCGTTTTAAAAAAAGAGTTACTATCATTTTTTTAGATTATCCTATTTTAAAGCTAAAATGAAAAAGTAATAATAATATTTTTTCATAAACGGAGGAAGTATGAAATAACTGAACCTATGACTAATAGTGGCCATGACTTCCTCTTTGCTAGAAATGTCAACCGTTATGTTTAAAATCTTGACACTTATATACAAAATAGAATAGAAAAACTCTCAAATTCAGTATTTCGGTTGGAACAAATACTTTTCCAATTTAATAGTTGAGCTATTAACCCACAACATAACACATGAAAGTCATATTGAGAAAACGAAAGATCTCACCCTTGAGTATATTTGCATAGTCAGTGAGCACTTATTGTCAGATTTCATGTTGTAAGTGTAACACAACATAATATTAAAGTTTCCGCCCCATTTCTCTCTTTTTGCAATACAACTCAGTATTTAGACCCTGTTCTTTAATCTGAGTAATGATCTGATAAAGAAAAACAACGAGCATCGGTGAATATAATAATAAGAGAGTACCTGTAACCTAACTAATTTATGATTTATCAACTGAAAAAAAAATTTGAATCAAATTTACAAATATAAATAAATAATGTTTTGATACATAAATTGAAGACCAACCAATTCTCTTAGTGCTATGAACTTTTTGTGAGGGGTATTTTATTCAGGCTAACAACCATAAGAGTTGTAACTTATGTAGAACTTAATTTTTGGTGATTTAAAAGGAAGGTTAAATTGTTCATGAAGAAATAACATTCATGCACATCTAACTTTAACGTGAAAGAAAAGTACGAAACTTTGCATAAAATCTAAGGATGCACAAACAGAAGAATAAAACAACTAAAGAATTCCATTTCAAAAAGAAAAGTAAAGGTCAGACTGAAAATATGAAAACAAAAATAAGTACTACAAATCAGTACCTCAGCCTTGCTCCAATTTATTTGAAGAGTTTGTCAGCCTCCTTTGTAAACCTCCTTAGAAATTTCCTTCCACAACATCTTCGTCATCAGTTCGCACTAAGAACTGACCAGCCTATACGAAAGATTTTAGAAACTTGACATCAACAATAACTCAACGTTATCTTCTATGTATAGAGATGACAGATGGTGATTTTACCTGTGATTTTACTTGCTTTGTTGTTGCCATGTGAAGATTAGGCCTAGCAAAACAAATAAGAAAAATTAAATTCAGATGGGATTCTGTTGTATCTTGTTTAGAAGCTTCATCTGTTGTCTTCTTAGCAAGATCAAGATGTGGATTTAAGTTTGGATCCACACCAAAATCATAACCACCACCATTGGAAGTCGCTGCTAATGCAGCTGCAAAACAAGATACAACAGCTGAAAATCTCGTCTGCCAGACAATACCATGTAAAAGTCCATGGTTATTTTACCAAAGAGAAATTGTGCAGCCAAAAAGAAATTTGATATCAAAAGGATGAGTCAGTTCACAGAGTCCCATTTAAATTTGGGATTCTACCATCTTCGAGAGCGTATACAGTATAGTGATAGGGTGATGCAATTGTAAAAAAGTAGATAAGCAGTTCCTGGTCCATGATAGAGCTAAGAATGTTATCTAAATTCAGTGTGGAACATACTTCGAAAACATATAAGTAGTTTTGTAAAGATAAACCATTAAGACTTTTTTGTACAGAGCTATTCAACGAGCAAAGCATGACTTTTATCTATATTACTACTGCACTGCATTTCAGAAAGAAAATGTTGTAATGGTCTTATAGCTTTACCAAGTGTAAGGAAGGGTCTCATACGAATAATTCTAGCTACTCAGATGGCATAGTATGCTACTTCACCGTTCAAATAAGGCTATCGATACAGATATATGGGAGAGTACATACAATTAGAGTGGATCATGCTTTATAACAAAGAACTAACAAAAAGACGATTGAGTTCATCCCATTTATATAGACATAGGTCACAAAACCAACAGCTCATACTCAAGATTATTTCATAGTATTAGATTAGGCATAACAAAATGATCATGAGTTACATTAACATAAGATTAGTCTTTTTTTTATGACGGTGGTGTTAGAAACAGAGTACCTCAACATGCATTTCATCAAACACCTTTTGTACACTGATTTTAAAACTCAAATAATCAATGGTAAATTATTTTTAAAAAATCATATAAACAAGGTGTAAGAATCAAAAATCGATTTTTAAACAAGGTGTCGATTTTTGTCCGTCCAAATATAGATCTTGACCATCCAGCGGCCAGACATAACAAATAAAGAGGGCCGTCTGTTGGGTGTGTATCAACCACCTACCCAATCTACACCGCACGTCGTAACATCAACACACAATACAACACCAAATTTTATCCAACGGATACTAAAGATTTCCCTCCGAACCAATAGAAATACATGGTTATGTTTAGGGGTGCACATGGTACGGTTCGGTTCGGTTTTTGTCTCAACCATTACCAAAACCGATAATCTCGGTTTTTGACTTTAAAAACCGAGTGTTACTATTAAGGTTTTCGGTTCGGTTCGGTTTTGAACCGACTCGGTTACGGTTTTAACCGGTTCGGTTTCGATTTTAAACGGTTCAGATTTCAAGCTAAAACTAAAAAAAACATATATGATCACTATTTAATTATCAGTAAAATTATCTGTTTTTTTGTGAATAAAACAAAAAAAAAGGGTTAAATAAACAACATATATATGATCACTATTTAATTATCAGTAAAATTAGAGTTTCAATCTCTGAATCAGTTGTAAGCTTCTGCTAGCTGCTTAATTCAGGTTCAATCAACCATTCATGGTATTTAAGAGATGATGACAAATTCAGATCCTCCTTATGAAGAAGCTCTTGTTGTTGCTTAAAAATTTGATCAGCATCATTAGTTGACAGGACATGATGACAAATTCAGATCCTCCTTAAATTGATCCTCTTGCAGCTGTTCGTCATCACTATTAGTTGCAGCAGCAGTAGTGAATGAGGCCGGGGTGACAGGAAATACTGATTTAACCGCCTATTTGTATACTCTTTTATCCTAATTATCAACTAAACATTACCCACACAGTCATTAAAGATCTGATTTTGTTGGTGATGGTATATTATTTCTTAGCTGAACATATGATACACCAAGACTATTTGAAAGATGTGCATCTGCAGATTTAAAAAAAATAAACAAAGGGGTTAGATTAAGAAAGTGAATTATTGATTAGCAAAACCCATATCTTATTTTGCTAAGGAAAAAAGAAACCTAATTGAGATAGATAGGAAGGGGAAGAAAACCAGAGCAAACAGAATACACATAGCTAGAAAACCAGGGCAACTACCACGCCATCCGAGACCGAGAGTGAGTCTAACATAACTTCAAAATAACTAAACAAACCACAAGCTAGAAATTGATCAAAGAAAACCAGGCATAATCAAGTCAAAGTCATCAAGTCACTATGAACATAAATCACACAAATAGAAAAATTAATTCATCTTTATTAACAAAACCTTCACTGAAGCTACTGCATGTCATAACCTTCCATAAAAACAATCTTAACAAGAATACAGATCTTGCACTAAATGAAAAGACATAGAAGAGAGGGGAAGAAAAGAAGACTCAGAAGAGAGGAGAAGAGAAGAGGGAGGCGCACAGGGAGAAAGAAGTGAAACAGTCCTAGAAATTTTTTTTTATATACTAGGGTTAGAGATCCTACGGCTAATATAACTCAGATCCTACGGTGTAGATTATTCGGTTTAAAGCGACTCGGTTCGGTTCGGTCCAAGGGCAGGACCAAAACCGAACCGGGAACAACCGGTTTTCTATAATCCATAACCGTTGATCACCATTAAGCATTCGATTCGACTCGGTCGGTCTTTTTTCGGTTCGGTTCGGTCCGGTCCGATTTTTGTGCAGCCCTAGTTATGTTGACCAACCAATGGAGGGAGGATAAACTCCAACATGGCTAGTTATATTCTGGAATGAGAGATGGTATTAAGTATTAAGGTTGTTGATAAGTGTGTGGGGTATTATTCACTTTTATTTAAATAGGGAGTTTTGATCACCTTTAAAGAAGTAGATAACTCAAATACCAGATAATTCTATCCAAATTATGTGAAAATTACAGATTTGAATAACTAAATCCTGGTTGAAATACATGAACGTTTAAATCAAGGAAAAATACAGGAGCATGCATACATTTCTTTGCAGCAGCAATTTTCATGAACTTGTTCACACAACCTATCTGATACATAACTTTCTTTTAAAGAAAATTAGGGGATTCTTTAAG
Source organism: Papaver californicum (assembly GCA_023531435.1). Taxonomy (NCBI): domain Eukaryota; kingdom Viridiplantae; phylum Streptophyta; class Magnoliopsida; order Ranunculales; family Papaveraceae; genus Papaver; species Papaver californicum. Next base: position 115,070 of record JAJJMC010021358.1, on the reverse strand, counting down.
CAATAATAAGTTACCAGTTTATAAGTCCTAAGTTTATACATGACAGGCACGAAATTAGTATTTTCTCAGAACTCGTTGGAGTTTGGGGTTTTCCCAAGCTACGGAATGTTCTTGAAAAGCTCAGGGAGATGGGCATTTGTAAGCTTGGTCCTCTTGCTAATGTCGCGTGTTTTCTTCTTGGCCTTTGGCTTGGGGTTAATACCATGAACCTGGGCCATCGCCCTCCTTTTTGCTGTATTTGTTGCAGGCTTCATCCCATTCTTCTGAAGATCTTTCTCAATATCAATCATGTCACGTGGAAGCTCAATCCCTCGGAATAATACCTTAAGGTCGTCATCCACTTTGATTGTTATCTTGGGATCATTCGGGAAAACAACATCTTCTTGAGAATCAAAATTTGATAGCAACCAAATGTCGCCAGAAGCCTTCAGAGCCTGTGCAAATGGCATAACATACAGATTAGCAGGTCAACTCTCCACATATAAACATATTAGTGCCTAAAATCTCTACAGCTTCAGAGAATGAAAAGTTTCACTGGATCAACAGTAGAACAACGATACCTGTAAGTCATCTAGGACAGCTGGGTATGCATCCTTTAGGTCGACAACATTCTTGCCTTCTGGAAACCTCCGAATCAACTGAAGCAGTTCTTTTTTGTTTTTTAGATCATGGGTGGCCTGCAGAGAAATTATGGAGCTATATCATCATACCTCCTTACCCATATTAAGGCATATGTATAAGCAGGAATTTTTCCTGAACCATTCTAAAAAATGGCACGGAAAATGTTACTATGCAGGATTGTCTCGGATGGTGAACTCCAGAGAAAGGACGCAAGAGTTACCTTGTAAGAGAAGCGCTTCCCGTCGTAGAACACTTTTGGATTGTTTGTTAAACCATTGAAGACATCCCTATTGTTAATTGCATCAACATAACATACTTCATTAATCTGCTCTGCCGTAAAGGCTTCCCTTGTCTGGAAAAAAAAGGTTTTAGCATATATAGTTAGTCTTTTACAACAAGTAGTTGGAAGCAACAAGTACGTTAAATAGGCTACCCTCACCTTCAAGCAAAGCTAAAAAAATTCAGTAGATCTATGAACTGTTTTTATTCTAAATGTAGGTTAATCCTTGAACTGTCAAATAGTTCTGCTTCCTATGTTAGAAAACCATTATACACTTTACATTACAGTTTCTGATAATTCATAATAGAAACTATTAAGTGTCATTATCAATAACTGGTCATTTTCATAAGATCACTTGCTTTACCCACGCTGAAAAGACAGTCTAACAAGCCAGACCTAGAATGTTGCTTTACTAAATGAACTTTTCTCATGTGGTGACCATTTCCAAAACAAAAAAAAATCTACTCCATCTCTTTAATTTCATCTAAAATAGATACTAAAACCAAATATCAAATACCTTCCATTCAGCATATTTTCCTACTCCTCATGGACACAAGTTACAATAAACACTTCAAAAAAATCTATTCTGTTCCAACCTTTTATCCCTTTCTTCTCATTTCAATTAGAATGGACACCAATACTATCAGTTGTTCATTGCTTTGCATATCGAACGAAATGGATGTGTACAAACAGTAGGCATCAATTTATATCAGCGTACAAAGATTTATCATAAAAAGAAGAGTCTAGTTTTATACCTCATACAGAATGGCTATAACACGTTTCAATTGAGCCCCGGTTGGACCCTTCCGGATACTATTGATATGTTGAAGCCTTTCTGTATCATTTGAAAATTTGACTGCAGGTGCCTTGGAAGCAATTGAAGATGATGTTGCATTGGGTACAGATTTATGATGTGGTGCAGACCTGGATGAAGATCCCGATCCAGCTGCTGCTCGAGCGTTATTGATACTTGATAGAGTTGATTGGCATTTTTGTTGTTGCTGATTGAATTTTGCTAGTTGTTCTTGCAGTGCCATCTTTTAACTCAAAATACCAATCACTCACTCAAATTCTACACAATCAAAGAACACAAAATTATTTAAACTGAATGAAGATTACTCCTTTTCGTGAAATGAATTCGAACAATATATGATCAAGAAAATCACAAAATACAAATCCAGGATTAAAAATTTGGGGAGATTTCTGATTTTCATACAGCAAGCAGGTATCTTTATTATATACCCCCCAATCGATCAAACCTAGTTTCAATCAAATCAAGAAAGCCAATTTTGGTTCCTTTCTTATTGATTTCTTAAATGAATTTAAATCCCTAAATTTCCTTAAATTCTAAATCCAGTTTTCTAGGGTTGGGTTTTCTTAGAGAAGAGAGAGTGGGAGTAATAGAGGAAAGCTTACCTGAGGTTCTTCCCTGGAGAGAGTGTCAGAGAGAAGAAAGAAAGGGGATGCGAAAGAGAGGGGGGACATCAGTTTAGTTTAACTAGACATTGCTTCTATTTATAGAGTTGAAATGGGATCGCCGCATATTTACACGATTTATATAGGGAGGGTGATACCATTTAATCGATTCAACGGTTAGGGTTGTTTAAGATCTATTTATCATATATAAAATGGTATTACCTATGTTAATAATGATATCCTCCTTTGTAAATCATGTATATTTAGGATTGTTCAACCCATACAGGACGACAACAGACGCCCATACAGCATGTTTGGATGTCAGGATATAGGAAGGGAATCTCATTTTTAGGAATTATATTCCCTGGATAGGAGAAATCCTAAACCCATCATCCCCATCGGTAGAAATTAAGTTTAGTCATGTCGCCTAATTGGGTCTTGGACTCTCTAGTCATATCGCCTAAAGCCTCATCCAGTGGAGACTTGCAAATTAACATATTTGTTATGCCAGGTGGATAGGCAAATCCATTTTTGGGTTGTGGAATGGTATATTGATTCACATTGAGCCGACAATGGTCGAATTCGTAACAACCAAAAAACTGCTATATTTTCAAACTCTATAAATTCAACACTCATTTAACTTCTCTAGCTACTCACACCAATTCAATCTTCTCTATAAATTTTCTCCATACAAAACTCTTTTTTTACATATTTAGCCACAACTCAAGGTCATTTGTCTACAAGAACAGAGCAAAATAGTGTCCATCAAAAAACAAGAGGTGGTTGGTATGAAGTTAGCAAAGTTTGAGCAAAACTTCCTCCTAGTGCTAAAATTTTTGTCGATAAATTTCCTTGGTTTACTTTGTACTATATGGACGAAGAAACATTCGACCAAATTGTTGTTTACATTGATGGAATGTTGGTGGTATACTACACACACGTTTCATTTTCAAGGCTTCGAAATTGGTATGTCATATATTTTGATTTATAATTTTTATGCAATCAATACGAAGATTATATGAAATTAACAACTTTAATGTTTTTACAGGAATAACACTATTAGATTTATATTTCTTACTTGCGATACCCTGCGGTGTGGGATATGATGTTCAATTTGGCCAAGAAAGTTAGTTGGCAGAATACCGATATAAATATGAACTTTTGTTGTACTTTGTCGTAACAACACATGACCCTGACACAGTTACAAAAATTGTCAAGGTATTTATTTTATGGTTACTCGGTTCATGTTTTTCCCCAATTCAAGCGCTAGTACTCAAGTAAGATGGCTAGATGTGTTGTGAGATATGGAAAAGGCTGCCAATTATGATTGGGGATCCGCTATATTAGCCGAGTTTTACATTTGTATTGATATCGCATGCTTGGGTTCGTTAAGCATCGAAGGTCTATGGGGCCTCCTTGAGGTAAATATGATAATACATTCCTTTGTCTTTAAATCAGTTTACAAATATTTAACAAGTTAAACTAATTGTATGTTATTTATTTTAGCTTTGGTGGTATACATATTCCAATATTGGTCTACCAAGACTTGTTGACTGCACCAAAAAAATTACCCAATTATAGTAAGGTATGAAGGCGGTAACTAGCATCCAAGACAAAACAAAAATGAGAGAGATAATATGCATATATGGAGATACCAACTCTTGATTAGGAGCAAACATAAGGTTATTTGGATGCCGTATGAGGATTTTGATGAGTTCAGGGGTGTTGAAGCCAAAGGGATCGGAGATTTTTCCCTCCGACGTATGGTGCTCTACAGTCTTGTTAGGAATATAGGTGTTTATTATTTTGGGGAGATATGTGCTAGACAGTTAGTTGATGCAGTTGAACAGCCAAAGAAGCATCGACATGCTACCGTCCTTGGATAGGAACACACAAGACTGAAGAGAAAATGCTGGAAAAGGTATGAGACATTATTCGTCCCTTGTGACGAAGACCAATCGATAACTGGTTCAAATCGGTTAGAGCCGATAATTATTGCCGAAGTTTTGAATATCTATATGATGGATTTTATCGTATTAGGTAAAGCATTGTCGAAATTAGATGTTCCAACAGAACCACCACCGATGATTCCAACTTTCACCGGTGATCCTTCATCATGAGATTCTTCTTTATCGGCCCGTTCAAGAGGACCTTCTAGACCTTATTTTTCATCGGTTGGGTCTAATTATCCAGTATCGGGTTGGGAGCTACAGACTTTTGATCTCTTCGGATAGCGTCAGATACTTCCAATTATCTCACAGGATCTTGACCGCCCTAATTCTTATACATGCATATCGATTGATAGAACAATTAAATTAAATGGAGTTAAGAAATATGGAAACTAAACGTATGTACCAACAGCAGTTGTGTAAAATGGTGGATTACATGAGCTTCAGTCTAAATTTTTCTCATCATTATGGAACTCCACATTCCCGGGAAGTAGTGCTAGACTCGCAAGTACCTCCTGGGCAACAATCTATATATCGTCCAGTACAACAATCTTCATGTCGTCAGGCCAGTCAACAAAATCTTCAAGGTTATCAAGATTATAGAAGATCATTAAACTTCGATGGCTCTGATATACACATTTTTATGTCTGTTTTGTCTCAATTCTTTTTACTGATTGTACTTGATTGTGTACTAATTGTGTATTTCATGTCTTTAATAGGTATTTTTGGAAGAATAAACAATTGCGGAAAAATCGGCTTCGAAAGTGATAAAAGGCACCCGAAAAATGTTACAGGCACCCACATTGATAAAGGAACCAATTCCTTGGATAAGGGCACCTATTTCTCAAATTCAAACAAGGATTTTGGCGGGAGAATTTTATTCTCTCAAACTATCGAACTGTGAATATTTCAAGCAAATCATTTGCGAGTTTTTTAAGTTTTTAAGGCAAGTATATTCTCTTGCCTTAATAAATAAGAGTTTAGGTATGTTTGGAGACTTGAGAATCAATTAAAATCCCGTACAACTTGATTCTTGCCAAAAAAAAATAAAATAACAGATCACGACGTGAAATTATGAGTGTATATCTTGTTCAAAGAGAATTTTTGGCTACGATATATCTTTGTTTTCAATGAGAAGATTTATGAGATTCTAACCAAACATAGATTAAGAAAGTATGAAGAATAATGTCATCGAGAATCATTTGCGGCGATAAAGAAAATTTTCTTTACGAAAGATTTTCATTAAACCAAAGATCTGTGGGAGAAGATTTGAAGTGGTATTGGGTGCTAGTATAAATAGAAGATCCGACAGAGAGTTTGGGGGGGCTGGCTCTGCCAGAGAAAAAAAATCAAAATAAGAAAAAAAAAATCATGATCGTGATGAAGAAGATGAAAAAATCGTTGCTAAAAGGTTGAAGATTATGTGGCCAAAAGGTTGAAGATTCTGTTGCTAAAGTTTTTAATCTTTGCAATATTTATCTTTAGATTGCAACACTTACTTTGTAACAACGAGTCTGTAACGCCAGTACACCGTTGCAAACTCGTTGTTTTTATTATTATTTTTTATTTTTCATCTTTCAAACACTATTTGAGCCATTTATCAATCTTTTGAGGTTGTTTTGAGCGTGATGAGGTAAACCCCATCACTGGGACAATGGAGGAAGCTATTTTTTATGTTTGGTAACTATATTTAATTCTTTTATGACTTTTGCATTAATTCAATTTTTTTTACTAATTAGGTGTGATTTTGTTTGATGTTGTATGCTTAGTCTAAAGTAGTTTTGATGCGCCATGCTTATGATTTACATTTAATGTTTTAGGAATCTACTTTTGGCAAAGAATCAGAGTCTATATTTCTATTATTTGAGCTATAATAAATACACGTGCACACACAACATATTGCATCTTCCAGCACTGATTTTTAGGAAAACTTGTGGGATATTACCGTGAACCCTCTGGGCGTTTTCATCCGAAACACCAAAAATCTAACCGTTGTACCTTTGACCAGTCTTTGACTGTAGGTATATTTTTCTAAGGTAACCTGAGCTTATCTATTTTAGTCGAACATGCATTTGCACCTGCGCAAAAAAAAAATGTTAAACTGGTATTATGAGGACCAATACAATGATTATCGACCTGAATTTCAAAATGGATATTAGCCGTACTATAACCATAGTGTGAATAGTACTTGGGACCAGTACCAACCCTCTGGAGGTTATGGTTCATACCATAGTGATCCCAATTACTATTTGCACGCTCACCAGTCGTATAAACGGGTAAATGAGCAATATTATTCTGATAAAAATGTTAGTTCTCCGTCTTTAAATGATTTAATCAAACAGTTGAGCCCTGATACTATTCATGATCCTTTTATTTCTCTAGAAGAGACCCTCAAGCAGTTGAATGAGAATACAAATAGGTTTGAGTTAGAAACGAAGAAACAAATTGCAACAAGGAGTAATTCTCCTCTATAAAAACCCCTAGACCGGTAACTGAGTCGACACGTATGAGTGAGATTATGTTTTTTTGGACATTTGCATGGGCAGAGAGAAACAAAAAGGAAGAGGAAAACAAAAAAGACAAAAAATGAACAGACTAGTTCACGGTAGCGATATGTTGTTGGAGAATGGACGGTGGTATTTGAGAAGATGTCCACCAAGTTTGGAAATTGTGGTTCTTTGCATAAGCAGCGAGATTATGACCCAGAATGTTGACTCTCTTCAAAACGAACTGGAACTCGACAGAGTTCATACTTCTGACCTTAGTGTCAATTTCATCAATAAGATGATGAATTCTCCAAGAAACGGAGTTGATCTTCTTCTATAGAATATGCACCACTGTTTGACAGTCGCCTTCCACAATCAGGTTGCGTGAGTCAAGACGATGAGCAAGGTCGAACGTAAGAAGGAAACTGTTAGTATCTGCGACCAAGGGGTTCGATGTGTAAATTGTAACTGAGCATGCTCAAAGAACAACACCATTTGCCTCACGCGCAATAGCAGCAATATGGGCTCCGACTGCTGCATCAACATTGATTTTAATGAAGTTAGGAGCCGGGGGTACCCATTGAGGATAAGAAACTGTTTAATTGTTGTTGAAGATGGGAATGCTATCATCATCTTCAGTAGTCATTGCTTCTCTATATGAGTTGAACCAAAACAAACTTTCCTTGAAAATATCCTGAATATTGATTTGATGTAATTTTAGAATAATGGTAAAAAGTTCGATACTCAGACTTGTGAAGATTCGATTTCTAGACCAACTTTTTAATAAATAAAAATAAAGAAGATTAAAACAAACTTGATTTTAAATTGATAGGAAGAACTAGGGCTAAAGATTCCACCATTAGCCAATATTTCAAGTGATAAAATCTTACAATTCATGTATTCAATTTATTTTAAATATTGCTAAAGTTAGGTTTTTGAAAGAATAATTGTAAATCGAAAGTATGAGACATCAAAAGTTTAAAACTAAGCATGACCAATCAAAGGAAACACAATTATTTGATAAAAAATCATTTTTTCAATTTAATTTAAAGCAATCAATAATAAAAGAATTGTAAAAAAAATAGATAAAATAGAAGTTACCACTTAATTATTGGAATAATGGCTTCCTTCGTCGCCCCAGTGATGGTGATTAGATCATTGTATTGGAAACACTCTCAAAATAATACTTCATGGCTCAAAAAGTGTTTACAAAGAGGAAATAGTAGTAACACAGGAGAACAGATACGCTTATAAGCACTACAGATGATGTTCTCTGTGTTACAGAAGAAAGAAAAGAAAACATGAAAGAAAATCGGACTCCATGCGCTGTTGAAATATGACTGTATAAGTGAATGCTTCAGTGATAGCTTCAGTGACAGTTTCTAGCCGCCTTATGCTCTTCTTCTTCTCTACAGCAGCAGAAAACTTCTTTCTTCCTGTTTTTTTTCGGCTGCCCTGGCTACCTCCTCCCCCCTCTTTTCTTCGATTCTCTTCGGTATATATAGTGTTAGTAAACCGTAATAAACTTTATTAACCGATAAGGACCCAAAGAACAAGTCTAAATCACTCTCAAATCTCGTGATACCCTAAACATAGAAGAACTTTGTTTTTCCGTCTAGATTCATTCATGTTTCCAATTTTTTCGGCTGAAACACGTCTTGTGACGTGTATTGATGTTATTCTGGTTGTTTTACTTCACTTGGGTAAATCAGAATTACCCCAAATCACTTAAAACACGGTTGTCAAACAACTCAGAAAACTTCTCACGTAAAGATACTTGTTCCCGCCATTTTCGGTTTCAAATTCAAAAGGGAGGTGCCCCTAATCCAAGAGCTGGGTGCCTTTATCAATTCTCCCCGAGTGCCTTTATTAACTTTTCGAGCCGATTTTTCCACAAATATTTATTTCTCGAAAATGCCTACAAAGCCATAATAAGTACAAAATCAAACACTCTCAAAATAGATAATCGAGCACAATTTAGACACAAAAATGTGTCTATCAAATACCCTCAAACTTACTATTTGCTAGTCCTCGAGCAAATCTAATCTAGAAATAAAATCATAACTCACTTTCGCAGGAATCGCGATTACATTTAGCATATGAAATAAGCCACTAAACCCCTAGGTGTCCCTAGTGGACGAATTTTGTCTCGTGAGGGTTTACAAGAGGTATACCCATAAAACCTTTACTCCAAATTTTAGTTACTTATGAACGATTGAGGTTAAAAACTAAACAGGCTATTTAGTTGGCATACTAAATTCTTCGGCTATGGGAATCATTACCCTATATGAGTCCAATTGATGTACACGAGTTTGCACTCAGCGTACTAAAATTCATATATATGATAACAAAGCTCTACTTAGATAGTTGTTCAACCACAATACTCAGAATCTATCAGAGTTCAATCACATGAAAAGATTTAGAAGATGGAAATAGACAAATGAAGTTTGCGCGTGTTGACTAAGGTGAACGGTGTTTCCCATATCTGTCTGAAGGTCAGTGCCAGGATGAATCCTAATGGATTGAGATACGCTCCCACTGGTCTTAATCATTATACTAATATCGATTTAACTGGTATATACAAGGGTTTCAGCGATCGATTTATTAAAAATAAAACAATTATAAATGTAGTGACAACATGATTGGATCAAATTGAATCCAAGTGCATGGTCCTTATCACCATCTTACATGATAGTTCTCATGGATCCTGCGTTCCACGCTTGCTTAGGCGACGGAGACAGGGGGAACACACACATATTGTTATCAAAGTGTCAATACTCGAGTTTTTTTTCATATTATAAATGGGGCTTGATCTCAACACTCTGTTTCATCCTGGCGGCGATAACAATTCGATACTGGGCCCCACCAAATCACTTAGAGAAACACAAATTGCAAAAATAAAAACAGAAGGTGATATGGTTGAGATAGACTCCGAGATATGGTAACAACTATCATGTTATTTCTAACACCTGAACTTTGTCCTTATGAATAGACCATTTAACTGGGCACACCAGTTCCTATAGAAAAATAGCTAAGTTTCCATCTACCTAAAGGTTAGTGTCATCCTGAATTGTTCACAAGTTTTTAGACTTTAGAGTTTTATATTTTATTAAAAGTTTCTCCCTTACCCAAAACTTAAATCTAACATTGTCCTCAATGTTCTAAAGATGAATGATTAAAAGCATGAACAAGGAGAAATTGTTACCAATCGAAGGAAATGAGTTAAGGAAAGATATTACTGTGTTGCATGAGCATGGGTTACCTCCCAAGAAGTGCTAAGTTGAAAGTCTTCAGCCAGACTAAAAAAGAATTAGTCACCTTATAAAATCATATAGCAATAGTCGGAACAATTTTGGGTCATCTGAATCAAATAGTGTTATCACAAATAAGAGGAAACTGCAACAGGCCCAAGAAAATGAACAAACCGAGTACACCCTTATCTAGTTTTATGTTTAAGACAACTACTTCTATTTGTGGTTCAGGTTCAGGCTCTATAAAAGGGTCTAGATAAAATATTTTCATGGGATGGATTTCCTCGCAGGCGGGATCAACAAGATCAGGTTGTAAAGTCTGGAAAAACTCAACTAAGAACTTAGAAGCACATAATAATAACCTGAATAATTATGGATCCTCAAAGTCAATCATATTGGACTCACACAATTGACTACTATGAAAATAGTGGTCATTCTTAAGCAAATGTGTCGATTCTAATTCCCTAAAGTAATTAGGTTTAGTCTTAAAACTTAATAACTAACACATTTGAAATTCTAACGTTCTCACATACGGAAGAAAATATTTTGGTGGGAAAACAAAGTCAATCTTGGTATTATCGCCTAGGTAAACCACATCGACCAGAGGATAGGTTTCTAACAACTGAACTTCTTTCTGGACATGATTAGGTTCGGGAAACAGTTCTTGAAGATAGTCTCTCAATATGGTAGAGGCAAAAACATCAATTCCCAAGTGAGGGACTTTTAAAAGAGTCAAAGGTAAAGCGCAGGGAGAATGATAATCACCCCCAAACTTAGAATTTTGGGTGTCCCTAGATAGACTAGTCATAATTTCCCTAATTTCTAGATCATCAGATTCCTGAAAATGGTCTATTGCTTCTTCTGAGTTATAATCAAGTCGTGCATCCTCACTCATATTTAAAATCTCTACGGGTCTATCTTTGTTATCTAAGACTATTGTTTCTAAATCATTGGACTCTAAAACAGTATTCTCAGGATAAACTCGTTCATCTAAACCATTATCGGCTCCAAAACAAGAAAATTCTACATCGTCTAAAACAGTGGTATCTTTAGTCAAATCCTCTTCCTTTTGAATAGGTGAATAATAATTAAATTATTTGGATTTGAACCAGAAATCATCATGAAGCACAATTGGAGTGACTATTTCTTAATCACTCTGCCTGTATATTTCAAGTTCTTCATTAAAACTATCCTCGTCATCATAATATTATGAAGATGTTTGAACCTCGTCTAAATAAGTAGTGTTACCAATTCTATCCTCGTCCTCTTGAATAGGTGAATAATTATCAAGGGTAGCACTATGTTGGCAATTAAGATCATTTTGAGCAATATTATTTTTTGCAAGACTTTCATTTACACTTAATGCAAATCTTTTTGTATTCTTAGTCAACTTCTTGATGAAATTCTCTAGAGAAAAAACTAGATCATAAGTGCTAGATCGCAACTGCTCGTGTGATTCTTCTAAAGGCATAATAAGTTCATTATAAGGACTACTACGTTGCATCTGCTTTAGGGCATCCCTCCAAGACAAAGAACGAGAATCATCATAGGAAGTACTAGATTGCATCTGCTTTAGGGTATCCCTCCAAGACAAAGAACTAGAATTTTGCTCACTTTCATGTTCATGAGGCGGGTGTATGTACGAATAGTAATTGGGATCACCCTGGTATGAGTAATAACCTCCAAAAGGTTGGTGGTGATCCCGACTACTATCCGCACAATGTTGATAGTATGGATAATGTCTATTTTGAAATTCATTCGGATATTCATTGTATTGGTCCTCATAATACCAGTTCGACATTTTCTAAAAACTTCTTAATATATTAAAAAAATCTAAGAAAATAAATCCTAATATGAAGGGGGTTCTAAACATTCACAAACAAGGTCGACTCAACCAAATCAAACGTATTGAATCTAGCAAAAAAAAAGCATGATGGCTCCACTTAGATTGTTTCTAGACCAGCTTTTATTCCTTCAAAAGGCAACTAGTTACAAGTTTAGCAAACCTCTTAGAACGATCTGAATGAGATTAAGTCGAAGAGAAACAGGATAAGCTCTAAGGAGCTTTGATAACCCTGTCTCTTTGGAAACTTTTCCTTGGGTTACAAGGCGGCTCTAATCAACTTAAAATAATATTCCTGAACTTCGAGTTAGGCTAACAAAGTAACCAATACAGTCCTTTTGAACGAGTTTCCTATAAGTTCGTTACCCTATCGGTCTCTTTCTAGTCAAAATTTTAAGGTTTAGGATCGCGTTTGGTAACGTGTTCCTAAAGCGGGCAAGAAGGAAACGGTGATGAAATCCGAGTCCTTATCTTGTATGGCCAGTTCTTTCCCTTTACTAGAAAAATAAGTCTGTATCCAATTCCTCAACATGTATGCATACGAAAGAATACAGTAAACCCACTTGCAGGGGATTCGTGGGTTGATCGAGTCTTACCTCCCGTACCAGACGGGGGATGAATCGGTTGTAGTCGACTCGGGCCACCGACTCCTATGTCAGTGTGCGAACCCGAGGGGACGAGACAATATCGTAATTGTCGTCCTTCCCTGTTGCAGTTTATATTTAAATTACCCTTCAGTAGGGTTTAAAAATAATAAAAATGTCCACAGTCCCAAAAGTAAAGTCCAAAAAGTGTCCAAAAATAAAAGAAAAATTACAGAAATAATAAAATTTTCCTAATACAATGTTTTAAAAAGAGAAACAAATAAAACCTAAAATAAAAATAAAAATAAAAATCTAATTAAAAAATAAAGTTCTTTGTCTTCTTTTCCGTTCTTTAAGCTTTAACTTTAACTCCAAGTCTTTTAATCACCAAAGTCTTTGGCTCTATTTCCTTTCAATCCAAATCCAAAACCTGTATCAAAAAGATAAATACCCAAAGAAACGTAAAATAGAACAAAGTAAAAATAATACTAAAAATAAAAACCTAAAAATAAATCTAAAACTCTAAACCGAAAGACAAGTCCCCGGCAGCGGTGCCAAAATTGATGTAATTTTAGAATAGTGTTAAAAAGTTCGATACTCAGACTTGTGAAGATTCGATTTCTAGACCTAATTTTTAGTAAATAAAAATAAAGAAGATTAAAACAAACTTGATTTTAAATTGATGGGAAGAACTAGGGCTAAAGATTCCACCATTAGCCAATATTTCAAGTGATAAAATCTTACAATTCCTGTATTCAATTTATTCTAAATATTGTCAAAGTTAGGTTTTTGAAAAAATAATTGTAAATCGAAAGTATGAGACATCAAAAGTTTAAAACTAAGCATGACCAATCAAAAGAAACACAATTATTTGATTAAAAATCATTTTTTCAATTTAATTTAAAGCAATCAATAATAAAAGAATTGTAAAAAAAAAAAAGATAAAATAGAAGTTACCACTTAATTATTGGAATAGTGGCTTCCTCCTTCGCCCCAGTGATGGTGCTTAGCTCATTGTATTGGAAACACTCTCAAAATAATATTTCATGGCTCAAAAAGTGTTTACAAAGAGGAAATAGTAGTAACACAGGAGAACAGATACGCTTATAAGCACTACAGATGATGTTCTCTGTGTTACAGGAGAAAGAAAGGAAAACAAGAAAGAAAAACGGACTCCAGGTGCTGTTGAAATATGAGTATATAAGTGAAAGCTTCATGATAGCTTCAGCGACAGTTTCTGGCCGCCTTATGCTCTTCTTCTTCTCTACGGCAGCAGAAAACTTCTTTCTTCCTGTTTTTTTTTTCGGCTGCTCTGGCTACCTCCTCCCCCCTCTTTTCTACGATTCTCTTCGGTATATATAGTGTTACTAAACCGTAATAAACTTTATTAACCGATAAGGACCCAAAGAACAATCCCAAATCACTCTCAAATCTCGTGATATCCTAAACAGAGAAGAACTCTGTTTTTCCGTCTAGATTCATTCTTGTTGCCAATTTTTTCGGCTGAAACACGTCTTGTGACGTGTATTGATGTTATTCTGGTTGTTTTACTTCACTTGGGTAAATCATAATTACCCCAAATCACTTAAAACACGGTTGTCAAACAACTCAGAAAACTTCTCACGTAAAGATACTTGTTCCTGCCATTTTCGGTTTCAAATTCAAAAGGGATGTGCCCCTAATCCAAGAGATGGGTGCATTTATCAACTTTTCAAGCCGATTTTTCCACAAATATTTATTTCTCGAAAATACCTACAAAGACATAAAAAGACATAATAAGTACAAAATCGAACACTCTCAAAATAGATAATCGAGCGCAATTTAGACACAAAAATGTGTCTATCATGATTGAAGCTTTCTCAAAAACAACCTTGTTTCGCGCCTTCCATAAAGTCCACCAGATGCAAACGCCCATGCAAAAGATTTCACTGCCATCTTGTTTTAAAAGCCAATACTTACAGCAAGCAAGGACCGAGCTTTCAGAAAGAAAAATGACACTAAAACTTAATGGAGAGGCAAATAATATAGCTTGTGTAACTTGGTACTTCACAAAGAGATGATCGTTAGTCTCAACTGCATTATGGCATAGCGGGCAGTCCTTTTGAATACCTTCAATATGATTACTAATTTTATCTAGAACACCTAGACCATTTCGCAGAACTCTCTACGCGAAATCATGTATCATAGGAGCCAGGGGTTTAGGTTTCCAGAAAGACTTCCAAGGAAAAGCACAATCGTTACGAGAAGATGTCTCTCATTATTAGTGCTTAACAATTTATGAAAAGACCGCATCGTGAATTCTCCGTGGGGAGTAAACAACCATATAAGTCTGTCCTTCACGGTTTCCTTGTTGATGTGAATCCTTTGAATTTGAGCAGCAACTTTAGGTTCAAACATGGAGTTAATCAATTCAGTATTCCATTTACCTTCATTTTCTACAATCAGGTCCTTAACGCTTGTGATACCATAAGCTCCTTCTGATGGAAGAGTTGGTGCGAAATCTGGAATTGTAGGTACCCACGGGTCTGCCAAATATTCAAGGAAGCGTCATTACCCACAAACCAAATACAGACTTTCTTCAAATGTTGTCTACTATCAAGAATTGCTGACCACGTACTTGAACATCTTTGTGGTTTGCGTGCGTTCCAGAAATTTGTGTCTCTAAGGTATTTGGTAGAAAGGATTTGAGCCCAAATGTAATTGGGATTTGATAGAAATCTCCAACCTATCTTAGCTGCTAGTGCCGGATTCAATTTCTCCAAGTCGCGAAGACCCAAACCACCTTGATCTTTACTTGTAGTTAACCGGTTCCATTTAATATGGTACATCTTCCTGGTGTCATTGGAATGCCCCCACCAAAAATTTCTTATGATTAGAGTTAACTTACGAATAATACCTTTGTTGTAACGAGAGATCGAACGAGAACAATAATAGAGATCGAGACACAGAGATTTACGTGGTTCACTAACTGTTATGTTAGCTACATCCACAACAGAGAAAGCAGAATTTTATTATAGAGCAGAATACTGAGATACATATATGTTGGAATTAAAAGTGATTTATTACCAAAAATTGTTTTGTTACC
>JAJJMC010021358.1:65294-85384 GCA_023531435.1 Papaver californicum | reverse complement strand
CTGGCAGAGAAAAAAAAAATCATAATCGTGATGAAGAAGATGAAAAAATCGTTGCTAAAAGGTTGAAGATTCTGTTGCTAAAGCTTTTAATCTTTGCAATATTTATCTTCATTTTGCAAAACTTACTTTACAACAACGAGTCGGTAACACCAATACACCGTTGCAAACTCGTTGTTTTTATTATTTTTTCTTCTTTTCATCTTTCAAATACTTTTTGAGCCATGTATCTATCTTTTGAGGGTGTTTTGAGCGTGATGAGCTAAACCCCATCACTGGGACAATGGAGGAAACTATTTTCATAATTGTTTGGTAACTATATTTAATTATTTTATGAACTTTGCATTAATTTAAAATTAAATTACTATTTTTACTAATTATGTGTAATTTTGTTTGATAGTGTATGCTTAGTCTAAAATACTTTTAAGGATTTCGTTAATTTGGTGGGGATTTTAGTAGTTTCTGTTGTGACATTAAAACTGTAAGATTCTTTACTTGTTTTTTATCATTAATTATTTAAATGCATACGGTCTCAATTAAAAATTGTTTTCAGAATTATTCAAGTTCCGGTGAATTTTGTTTTGAAATCGGGGAGTTTTTATAATAAGGAGATAAAGTTTGCAATGGAAGAAGTTTTTAAATTTCAAACCTAATTCATTACAATTTTATTAGTCAATGACTGTTTGAATATATATGTATCTCGTCATTTTTATTATTTTTCTAACTGCTTTGTACGAATCCAATGTAACTCGTTTCTTGTAAATATAGGGGAAATGATGTAGCAATATGCATTGCCTGTCAATGAGGAGAACTTGAAGTAGAAGAAAGTAATGTATCATCCGAACAACAAGAAAAATCGGGCGATCAAGAAATTGCTACTGATGATGAGAATTATTCATCGTTTTATTTTTTGTAATTCTTAATGGTGCACCAGTTTGTACACATTTAATTTTTGAATTTTACTTTTTTGTACATATATTGATTATTAATGTGTATAAAATTGTACACATGTTGATTGTTAATGTGCACATAATTGTGCACATGTTGGTTTTGTACGTGGAACCACAATTTGTTTTTAAATCACGTTATAAATTTCACACTAGTTAAAAAAGATTATTTTATGCACGTCACTTTTTGATGCACTAGTTAAAAATTGTTTTGTACACTTGCATTATGTGTATAAGTTGGTGCACATATGGAAAAAAAGGTTGCATTAGCTTAAGCATGTATAAATAACTGTGTTTACAAGATGGTGCACGTGGAAAAAATGACTCCATAAATTTATGCTTGCGTACATATCTGTTTGTACAAGCTGGTGCACATATGGAAAAAATATCTCCATAGGCTTATGCTTGCGTAAATAACTAGTCTCTACAAGTTGGTGCACATGTGGAAAAAATGACTCCATAAACTGATGCTTCCATAAATAATTAGTGTGTACAAGCTGGTGCACATGTGGAAAAAATGAGTTCGCGAGCTTATGCTTGCGTAAATAATTGTGGGTACAAACTGGTACACATGTGAAAAAATGATTACATAAGCTTATGCTTGGGTAAATAATTGTGTTTACAAACTGATGTTCATGTGAAAAAATGACTCCATAAACTTATGCTTCCGTAAAAAATTATGTACAAACTGGTGCACATGTGGAAAAAATGACTGCATAAGCTTATGCAGCTGTAAATACGTAAATCAAATTTTTGTGTATGTGCACTTTTTGGTACAAATGAGATAACGGTAACACGAAAATAAAAAATTTACAGTCATATGTGTACTCTTTGTGTAGATCTCGTAAAAAGCTTTCCAAATATATAAAGTTTGTGAATTTTCAACAAACGGTTCGAAAGACTAATTATTATAAAATTAATCTTTATGTTAATTAAATTTGTTGACATCATCAGGAATCAATTTGAACTAAATTACAAATTATAAAGGTTATTAGTGTACTTTTTTATATTTTAAATAAGTAAAAAACTAATTTATACCTAGTTGAATGGGTGATGACTAACTGGTCTATATTATACCCAATTTGGAGTAAGTTGTGTTTTTCTCTTTTGTATTTCCTTACTTTTTGGGAATCATATACCCAACCACCCTCTATTTTTATTTACCAAACATGGTAATGAAATAATATTCATTGGAAAGTGACTTCATACCATCCAACCAAACACGCAGATAGAGTATACCAATAAGACAACAGAGACTCACACAGAAAACACCGATACAAGAGGATATAATGATACACCAAACATTAGTCGTTTAATGGTACCATAATTTAAAGTTCTAAGGGCATAACCGTAATTCTCATTATAGAAACTTGATGTAAGTTCAAGAAAATGATTTTTTTCCCTTTTTTCCTTTTTTCTTTTTTTTGTAAGCATAATAAGTTTTATTTTTTGAAATATATGAGGGTCTTTTTTTTTATGAGATCCTCAAACTCTAGAGCAGAAATTGTGTAGTCTCATATGCTGACCTCTCTTAAGCTGGTGCACATGTGGAAAAAGAGATAGAAACAACATAGATTCTCTCCAAAACCCTAATGGTCAGTGGTTTCAATCAAGAAAAGAATTGTCTCAATATTTTACAAGTCATTTCAAAAATATAAGTAATTCCATTTCACCAGTTCTTGAAGAAGTTTATTTTAGCTATTTGCTAACGGTTATTTTAGAGAATAATAATATAGATCTTCTTAGAATCCAAAGTAATAAGGAGACTCATGCTACTATTAAAAGTATGGAAAGCTGGAGTACCCCTGGTCCTGAAGGTTTTCAAGCAGGTTTTTATAAATCTCAGTGGAGTTTAGTTGGTGGGGGTGTTTGTCAGATGGTTAAGAAATTTTCTCAAACAAAGCATATTATGAAACAGCTAAACAAGACTTATATCTTCCTAATTCCTAAAAAGAAAAAACCAATTTGTCTTGTATATTTTAGGCCAGTTGGCCTGTGTAATACTTCTTATAAGATCATTCCAAGATAATGATAAACAGAATGAAGCCACTCATAGAGAAAATTGTATTTCCCCAGGATGCTTATGTCTCAAAGAGGTTAATAAGTCACAACGTTGTTATTGCTCAAGAAGTTATACACTATATGAAGAAATAAAAAGGTCAAAATGGTTGGATGACATTAAAGTTATACATGTCCAAAGCTTTTGAAAGATTAAAATAAAATTTCTTGTTCAGGTCCTTAAATATTTTAGTTTTGCAAATGATTGATGTGATATGATATACCAATGCATTAGCATTATTATTCTTTTAGTGTTGCTTAAATTTTCTCCTTGTGAAGATTTTCATCCAACAAGGGGTATTAGACAAGGTGATTATCGGTCACTGTATCTTTTTATTCTAGCTATGTAATTTCTTTATAGAAAACTTTCTAAAGCTTAGAACAACAAGACAACTATAGGTATTAAAGTGGTTGTTCAAGCTCCAGTCATCAATCATTTGCTTTTTAAAAGCTTTCAGTTTCATTAATCTTTTGAAAGGAAACTAGCGGGTTGGTCTTCTAAGTTATATCACTCAACAAGAAGAACTACTATGGTACAACATTTTCTAAATTCAGTTATTCTTTTATCAAATGGGTACTTTCTTGATGCCAAAGAGCCTTATTGATCAATTAATTTCAATTTAAAGAAGATTCTGTGGGGATATAATTCTAGCAGGGGTGCCAACTTAATTGCCTGGCATAAAATGTGCAAGGCAAAGGATTTGGGTGGTCTAGCTTTCATAGATTTATAGAAGCTTAATATAGCATTACTTACTAAGCTTTCCTAGAGAATCTGCACTAGATATAATCAAATATGGGTTAAAGTTCTGAAATATAAGTATTTTAAAGATGGTGACATTCTTCACAAGTATACTCCCTCAAATAAATCTTCATGGGTCTGGACTGGTATGAGAAGGGTTTGGCTATTAATAATGGCAAAACTATAAAAATTTGGCTGGACAAACGAATAATTGGCATCCATCATCCTCCAATCCCAGCTGGTGTTAGCTATTAATCTCTTGAGTATGTCTCTGAATTCATTGATCCGGATACGAGCGACTGGAATATTAGTTTGATACATCAAATTTTCGATTATAATACCGTTCTCAAGATACTGTAAATGTTTGTGGATGTCACTAAATAAGATGTATTGATATGGATGCCATCCAAAAATGGAAAATTTACAGTCAAAAGTGCCTACAAATAAAATCTCTGACATTGGTATCAACACAACAACAATTGGCCCTGGTATTAGCAAGAGTGTTTGAAAGGCTCTATGAAAAATCAATGTTGCTCACATAACCAAACTATATATTTGTATGGAAATGTATTAAAGGGATTATTCCTATAAGATATAGAGTCTCTATGTTTAATTATGACATGGATACTAAGTGTGGCAGTTGTGGAAGGGATGAAGAAACTTTAAAACACCTTTTATGGAAGTGCAGACATTCGAGAGCTGTCTGGAGGAGTATGAATATAGACATTGATACAATTAATAGTAGATGTTATTCCATTACTGAATATATCATTTTCTAGTTCTTAAATATTGGTAGAAAGGAAGACGAAAAATTATACAAATGGACTACTTCCCTAGTGATTGGTTCTTGGATCATTTGGAAATAAAAATTTGAGTCTGTTTTTCAAGAAAAATATCTACACCCCTACAACTATGTTTGTAGAATCAATTACTATCTTTCACAATGTATCAATGAGACATCAGATAACAACATCACTACCTTTATAGGAACTAACTTTGTATTAGCTATTTCTGAATGGAAACCACATGATGTGAATGTTTTTTAATATATATGCTTTTTTTACTCTAATACTAATCAAATGGGTTCTGGTATAGTTATCAGGGATCATATATGGCAATGTGGAGGCATCAAAAGAACCTACTCAGATGGCATCCTAAGACCTGAAAGAGCAGAATGCATGGTTGTTCGTGAGGCACTTAATTGGGTTAAAGCTAAAAACCTTGATAAACCAAGTAAAACAGATGAATCTTGATTTTGAGATTTAAGCCATTGTTCATGATGAACTAGTCTTGATCTTAATTCACCAAAAGTATATTGTTTCTCTCTATTATGAGAAGAAACAACAAACTGATCAAAACATCTATTGAGACCATTCAATGTGTACATAACAATATCATCATCTGTAATCTTTTCATTAATAACAGCAAGATTGTCAGTGATTTCTTTAATCTGGCACAAGTAATCAAGAACTGAAATATTAGCTTGTTTTATTGACTGAATCCGCCCCCTGAGCATTGATTTTCTTGCAAAGAATTGAAGATTAAACTTAGATTTGAGATAATCCCAATATTCTTTTGATGTAGATAGGCTAAGAACACCAGAAGAAATCGATTGAATAAAAGTTGCATTGAGGCAGGACATTACAAAACGATCCATATCCAACCAGAAAACATGTTCAGGATTTGTTGTAAGTGCCTCATTAACAAGAATCATTGAAGCAGGAGCCGGATATGATCCATCGACGAATTTTAGAAGATTAGTACTCATCAGGATAAACTCAAATTGATGTCTCCAGAGAAGGTAGTTCGTTGAATCTAGATTCAAGAAAACAAAATTGCAAATGTTTTGAAAAGGTAATTGAATCTGATGTTGTTGGTAGTGATCTGTATCATTTGTTGAAGGATTAGTAGAAGTAGTTGAATTTGCATTCTCCATTATAGATGTTGTTCAGAAGTAATAGAGATATCAAGAATTGATAGAGTTTTAAGTATTTCTAGTTTTGTTCAGGAATAAGAATTTGGATCAAGAATCAACTCGTTAGAGATTGAGCTCTGATACCATGAAAGATTTTAAGCAATTGAGAAAATGTGAAACAAATTTAGAAATCTGAATGTCTGTTACAGAGTAGCAGCTTTACCAAATATAAAGCCTGCTAACATACCAGCCAGGCTATCCTACACATAAAATGCACCCACATCACTCACACATGTGATCCCACACAGAACATCCACACATATGGTTTATTATACTAACTAACTCTAACTGAATCTTATTGACTCTAACAGTTCTACTTTTGCAGTTTTGTATTTTGCCTTCCTTTTTTTTTTACTCTTTCTAATGGGATAACCAAAATTCGAAATTATACCTTTATACGTGGAATACATGGAGTAGTAGTTTTTTTTGAAAATGACACTTCTAGTTGGGCTATTTCAGTTAAAAGTTATTTTTGAGATGTATATTTAAACGAACCCACCAAAGGTCTCCCAAAATTACATCTCTCGTCCGTAGA
This sequence comes from Papaver californicum, assembly GCA_023531435.1. NCBI lineage: Eukaryota > Viridiplantae > Streptophyta > Magnoliopsida > Ranunculales > Papaveraceae > Papaver > Papaver californicum. The sequence continues at coordinate 79,133 of JAJJMC010021358.1, read as the reverse complement.
TATGGATGTGGCACCAACCATGACCGTAAGATTTAAGGAGGGTGGGTTTTTTGTGTTAACATTTGGATCCCAACTGAGATGAATTTGTGAAACAAAGCCTTGACAGACCTTTGGGAGATGAATTTTAGAAGACCTTTAGTGTTTTCCATATTCATTCATGCCCTTAAGGTAGGATTCATGAAAACATACTCTTTGGAACAGCTCTCTTGTTCTTTGTCACCTACAACATGTTCACTCTATTATAACTCTCTTGGTTAGTGTCACGATTCATTACTTTTTTTTTTTGATATGCAAAAGTTGGATCCAGACCTTTATCCGAATCCAGTCAGGTAGTCTGGTCCCACTGTCAGACCCATTCCATCAAACCCAACTATACAACTACACTAATATGAATATAAAACTTTATGATGGAGATCGAACTCCTGACTTTTTTGTTACTGGAGTTATAAAAAACTATTGAACTATAAGTTTGGACCCAAATATTGATTCAAATTCCTAAATGCAATTTTGACACCTCTAGACGCCTGTCATGAATTTCGCATTACACAGCATGAAATTGTAGACCAAATTGTTCACTTTTTTTGAAAGTCAACTAAACTTGTTCTTGGAGGAAAGTGACTGCTCAAAAACATTTTGGGTAGGTTTGAGAAGACCTACTTATTGCTACTGAGAAAAGGTGCCTATGGTATCTTTTCTACACTGTGAGACATTCTTAACGCGTGCATCAACAGCTTATATAGGACGAGTAAAAACAAATACTATAGATCAAACACTACCAAACCTACACAGCTAGAGAGGTAACCTCATTTGTTTGCCATATGGCAAGTTTTCCACTCACTTTCTCGTCTTTTATCTAATTGGAAAATTTTATCTTTTTGGTCTCGTTCTTTCACCGCATGTTTCATTTTGGGTTCTTGATAATCCTGATGATGTAATTCTAATTTACCATTAATAGTTTGGACCAGCAATATTTTTTATTTTTATTTTTATTTTATAAATTAAGAATTCATTAAAAACTACTTAGAGAGTTAGAAATCCGTTTTACAAGAAAAGTAGAGCCATCTAATACAGGGGGAAGGTCCTCCTAACATTGGATTTATCTTCTACTAAAAAAGGGTTAATACAAGATGGTGGAGTGTTATTCCAATCCACGATATAAGTAATTTTTTTTGCTTTTTTACCAAAACATCCGCTACTCTATTTGTCGTTTTTGGAACGTAATGAAAGCCTTCAAAATCCTGACAAAGTTAATGATTTTTTTTACTTCTTTCAAAATAGCTTCAATCTTCCAAGAAATCAAAAGTTGTTTTCCATTCAGAAAATCAAAAATCTTCTTACAGTCTCCTTTTATGCTGAAATTGTAGAATTTTTTCTCTAATACCCATTGAGCTGCTGAGAGGACTCCTATTACTTCTGCTTCTTCTGTCTCTGTTGTTGAGGATGGACCTGCTCTTCCTTGAATGAAATCACCTGCATCATTTCTAAGAATTATTGTATAGCCTGAAGGAGAATCCTTGTCTTTCCAGGCTGCATCAATATTAATTTTAAGTTTGTTTAACCCTGGAGCTTTCCAATCTTTTTCAGCATTGTTCTGGACCAGTAACATGGCCGTATTACGAATTTTCTAGGAAAATGAACAATAATTCTCAACAAAAATGTGGAAAATTTTATGGTGACGCTGCGTTATTTAAGGTTTAGTTTGAATACCAGGATCTTCCGGTAAATGTTTTTTATACATAAAATGGTTGGTTATAATGATATTAGATCAAAAATGTTTGAATCAATGCGTGGATGATTTTTTCCCAAAAGAAGCGATTGTATAATGATATTATCTTGAGTTGTTTCGTTGAATCAAGGCCAATAAGGCATATCAAAACAAACATTATGTTGCCCTTAGCTGTTTCACTTTTATACTAGTTGCTCCAAAGTCCAGATTGAACTCCCCATATCCTATCCACACTGCACACTCATTTGAAAATTATTATTTTTATAATATAGTATATATCTCACTATAATAACGTAAAGATCACATTTCATCAGTTTATAATGAACTGACCGAAATACCCCTCTATTATTTTAACTAATGCTACACAGATTACCGATATAGTATGTCTTCTTCCCCCAATCATAGACATTCATAACTGTACACAGAACCCGACTATTTCTCGATAAAATAAGAAGGGTAAACTAGATTAGTTCAAAACAATACAAAGAAGACTTGATCAAAATTTAACATCTAATCTACTTCTAAGTCCCATCTTCAGATCCTTTGATTCTCACAAGATCCATGTATAAACGAATTAACTAACAGGTCATTGATGTGTCGAAACAACGATCAAACCTTAAAATTTTCATTTTGTGATTAGGTTTTGATTTTTCGATTATTTTTTTCTTTTTGGAAATTGGGATTTTTATGAGGAAGAGTAGAATGAAGATATGAAGAACAAATTAACCGCACTGAAGGGATAGAAGATTGATTCTACTGCATACCAATCCTATCAACACATTTCTCTTAGGGCTCCACCAAATAAAAATTGGGAGTTTTTGTGAGTAAGAAGAGAATGAAGATATGAAAGACAAATTGAACTGAACTTTCACTTAGGGCTCCACCAATCTAACTAAAGTAATAAACTGAAATTTATCTTAGGCAACTTATTTTTCTGACAATATCCGTATTTTGATGAACATTAGTAGAGGAATCATTCAGCTGTAGTTAGTTAAAATAATATTTTTAAACTCTATCTGTTTGTAAATATGCTTGAGAGAAAAAAGATGTTCAATTGGTAATTTTGTTTTGGTTCTTGCTAACTTCATGCTTAGTCATAAGTTTGTGAACCTTAATTGTTAGAAGAATTTCCTGCAAACAAAACACATTGAGGTATTTGAGTAGGATTATGTTCAAGTGTTCACTTTGAGTTAGGTTCTTATACGTTGTTGATATAGAACAATTTAAGTTCAATATATTTCCAATCTCTTATTTTGAAGAGGATTTAGACAGGTTAAGGATTGTAACCGATGGAGTAGATTAAAAGTTGACATGGTTGTCTATGACAAAGTTGGAAGAGTTTACTATTACAAGTAAGGGAAAATTCACTAATTATGGTTCTGAGTTTGATCAGCATAAGTATCGTGCAGGCGATAATGGAAGAGATTCCCTTTGTTCTGAAAAAAAAGAAATGTGAGATATTCTTACGCATATTCGTCTCTCTATAAATATCCTCATAACTCCTCTTATAACTTCTCTTATAAATCAATTGGCTTGGCACAACACCACGATCTCCACTTTCTCGAGTAGGCAGTTAAATGAATATCCTATATCCTCTTAACCTTTCATGTAACAAAGCAGTATGTTCTGAATTAGATCTAATGAAGTTTTGCCTTGCTAAGGGTTTTACGTACAATACTTCATACAATTTACACTTACATTTCTACATTTCAATTTAGTCTCTATTATACTCATGTTTGATGTCTAATTGTGTCTTTCACGGGGTTTTTTTTTTTGGTTGCATATATATTTGCTAAACGTTTCTAAGCACCAATATTCGTGAATAGTTGATGAGCTTAAATCTGGAGTATCTAATTGTGTCCCGGGAAACTCTTCTGAAGCAGTCGGCTAAAGACGCAAGCTAGTTATGTGAACTTTACTCATGGTTTCAGGTTTTGCATTTTGCGCACAAGTCTACGATAGTCTGCAGGGCTCATGATGTGATTGATAAGTATGTGAGAGTTTTAGTGTTTATTAAAAAAAATGTGAGAGTTTTAGTGCACTTTTTTTTTACGTTCAAAAAATTAATAAAGCAAACAGAATTTTAGTGTCTTGTTGTGTAGCATATCAGGCATGCTCTCTCTATACATATATGCCTCATGTTTCATGATGCTCCTTTGGCTTTTAGTACTCACATTCTTTTGCATATCATTAGTCTTTTGTAGTAGGACGGGAGGAGAGCCCTGGAGGTCCATGGAAATCCATCAGTCTTTTGCCTCTCTTTCATCCTCAACATATCAATGATAACCCAATACGGAGAGCTTCCAACCTTGGTGTGAATGTCAAAAATGACCACAATTGGGGCTTAAGTATACATCTAAAAATGCATACTGCAGCACTTTTATAATAAACTGCATGTTATATGCTACCGAGCAACTATAACCTTCTGTATTTTTGGCTTACCTATAAATGCAGCCATGAATGCATAGTGATCAGTCCAATCCATGAATTAATGACCTGTCTTATAAAGTACTCTGCATCTATCTTTTCATGTTTAATTGTTAAGTTGTTATTTTATTTCGTAGTGGTTTACTTAGATGTGACACTAGAATGAAAATGTTGGGTAGACGTTTGGTTTTCTGGATCGAATCATCCCCCAGTTCCTTAGTCTTCTCTATACAACCTTATCAACAAACTTTTGTTTAGGTAGTTCATTCCTCATACAAGGTGGAACGTTTATTTTTTAAGACAGGTCTTTGATCATTTATAAGATAGATTGGGATGATGTAGATACACAGATTATAGATAAAGTGATCCCTGATGGCTAACACTACAGCTAACAGCAAGCTAACCAGTTAAAATATTATTTTGGTTTCGAGTCAGTTTTTAGGCTTTGTAAGGGAAATGCACTCTTTGCTAGTGGATATTAACTCGGGAGTGCTTTTTCTGTTCACCTACTTGTAAAGTAACTGCCTGGCCAGAAAGACAGAGAGTCCTGGCGCTCAATCTTTTGCTGGTGAAATTTAGTAATTTGGTTAGAAATTTTGAGCCGCGGTGAAAATTATAAACTCTCACAAAATTACTCCATTTTGATTATTTCAATGATTACATTCTCATCACGTAATGCCCCAAGATTTACCGCACTTAGGGACAATAATGTCACCTTTATGATCAGTCAGAGAGCTGATACGGTTCCCCAAGGAAGCCAGGACCTTTTATTACAAAAAAATAAAAAAATGAAAAAGAAGAAACCAGGACCAAGGACCACAAGCGGCAAGCCTACAAACATTTTCATTTCCATCATTTCAACCAACTGGGACTTTAGGTAGTAATTCCGTAAGCAAATAGCAATATTGAGAAACGGATAATTCGTAACATTTACGACCTAGATAATAGGTAGACGAGGACATTAAATTATATTTTCCATGCTTACCGTATCACACATACAATGGATTAGAATCTTATGTCTACGATGCATTGCACAACATCAAGCAAACATTTAGAGATACCTTCCATACTAATAGCTGAGTTACTTATATTACAGAAAACATCACCAAGAGTCTGACCATTCCAACAGACGAGGATATCGTATTTCATATTGGACAAACAGATTTTAAACAATTTTAATCGTCAGATCAATAAAATTTTTAAAATCATGATGTATTACATGAATAACTATTAGGTTGACAAGGACAAAAGCGACTTGAATAATCTGTCTTGATTACCACATTAATAACTAGCACGATAACACTCGCAAAATCTTCCAAATCTAACCGTCATGCTCTTCTTCACTAAATTTTTTTCCTTTTTTTCCTTTTTTGGGGTAAGAAATCCGACACGTTTCACGTGTAGTAATACACTTGTATATCGGAACACGTGGTGGTAAAATTTTGAGTGTCCCTTTAGTCTGATACAATACAAGACTAGAGTGGTGGTGCTTTCATTATTTAACGGCTGTGGACAAATAGAGAGAGTGAAAGTAGGTTTTTTAGGTTGAAAGAAAAACTAATAAGCATTGAATGGAAGTAAAATGAATTATTCATATATCTCAAAAATAACAGAACTCAGATCTTTCCCAAATTAGCTTTACTGAATCACTCTAGAAACTTCACATCAGATACTCATCTTCTAATCATAATTCAGAAGTTAATCTTCTTCTCCCAAGTATCTTACAAAGATTAGGTAAATTAATTTCAGCTTCTTTTTTCAGAATTTTTTCGAGATTTTCTTAGATTTGTTTGGAGAATATTAGGGCTGATAGTGATTGCTGTTCATTTTAGTTCAATTTCTTTTTTGAGTTTTGGATTGTTTGTTGTTTGTATTGATGATTAGTGACAGGAATTTATCATTTCTATTATTAGCACTGGGTTAATTAGTAAATTTATTAATGAAAAGAGTATTTGAGCTAGTTTTTTTGATCTGCATCATGGATTTTGATTAGTCTTGTGTTGAAGTTTTTATGTAATTGAGAGTTTTTTTTTGTTGTTGTTGATGAATGAAAAGAGGGATGCATGTTGTTTGTGAGGATTGATAATGATTTAGGGTTAGTTATTGAGACATGTGTGCTAATTGAGTGAAATTGAACTGTTGCATGTCCGAATTGGTTATTAGTAATGATGGATCCTTGGATATATGGACATATTGATTATGTTGATGTTATCTGATGATATTTATAAGGGAATTTTTATTAGGAAGGAATAGCTTTGGTAAATAGTTCACTAGTCTTTTAGAGTAAAAGTTTTGTTCCGTGAATGTGGGCGTTCCTCCTGGTTTAGTGTTGACAGCCGAACAAATGTGCATGTTCTTTAGGATTGAAATAAGAGGAAATTGTAGATCGATTATGCTTGTTGTGAAATATACCATTTTTTTAAACAAACTGACCCTGTTAATGTTGTGGTATGATGGCATTATGATTGATAAGTGGATTTGAGCACGTAGGTGGAAATTTTGTTCGGTTGTTACTTTAGGAAGTTCGGTTGCTCTGAGAGAAGAAAATTGCTCAGATATAATTACTAAAGATTTCATCCCATTAATGTGGGAGATTATTATCTCTGACAGATAACGACTTATTAAAGTAACGGAACAGGCCTGCCACTTGGAAAAGTTGGTCGTTTCTGCTATTACCGGTATGCATGAACATGTGGATATTTTGTTGCATGATTTTTTTTTCTCATAATATGACTGCCACTGTAAGGCGGCTTATTTTATGCTTCTCAAATTTCTTGTATTGGTTGGGAACTTTGGGTTGAAGTTTTCTTGTTGATTGTGAGCTTATTATTTTGTTGAAACTAAACCCAATATCCGTACGCGAGGATATTATGTTCGGTCTGAGTTTCGTACTTTCGGTTGTAGTAAGGTAATGCAACTCATGCAGTCATGTTTTAACATTATCTTGTACTCTCATCTCTCTCTCTCTCTCCTTTTCTACTTGTCATTTTTTTTCTTTTTAATCACTGCCTTCTAGTCTGAACTGATCATTGAAGACACTTCAAAATTGGCTTATATAGTTCCTATATTTGATAGCTCCTTACCTGTATGGCTGTATCATCAAGCTTATGCAGAACAGCTTCTTCGGTATCGTAGATACGGCTGATGATGAACGGCGTAGCGAAGTCTTATTCAGAAAAAATTCTCGTTCTTCCATTATACATGTTGAAAATAACATATTTGCTTTAACTACTGCTGACGATGAACAGCTATATACATAGAGGAGTTTTATTAGGAAAAGTGCTCGTTCTTCCATTATACATGTTTATAGAAACATATTTGCTTTAACCATTGGTTAGATAAATTAAGTCTAATAGTTTTTGTAAGTAGACAAGAAATTTAGCTATCACCTGGTTCCTAGTGGCACTTGGTTTTTCAACTTGTTGCCACATTTGTTTACCTTCAATCAGTTTATTAGACAAAGAATTAGGTCCTTTTCTCTTTGAGGATAGTCCTTTGACACTTTTTTCATTTTGCTGTTTGCTGATTCCAGAGTTGTTGTGATCAAGAACAACGAGGATTTATCTGTCTGGTCTTTTAAATAAGGTGGTTCGTGGAGACTGGTATGTTAAATTTTCTGAGAGTTCAGAAGTTCCTGTTGAGGGCATAAAACTTGCAATGTAGGAGTGGTTAGAATTCATTGGTTTTCTTATCTAGCTTCAACAATAGTGAAACTCTATGACCCTATAAATCAAAGGGATGTTAAATGAACTGCCATAATAAATATTCCTTACTTAAGGTGCCTGCAGTTATCACCATCTAAGCAAGGATATGGTGTATAACAAATTTTGTGCTTAGTATTTCTTTATTTACTTGTGTTACTTGTGTTTTTACAGTGCCGATGTGATGTTTATGATTCACCTCTATCTATGGCGAGATGTTCTTTTTTCAATCAGAGTGCCCTGGTTGCTTGACCAGGGTGGTGTTACTCTGCTTGGATATCCATTTTTCTTGAATAGTAGATGGCTAAGTCCACATCTCATGTATGCAAGTTGCTGGTACATATGATTAGTTTGAGGAAGCTGTAGAGAAATCAATAAATTACCAAATATAAGTCCACCACAAACATTTGAATTCCAACATGTTTTTGGGCTAATTAATACTAGGCCCTAAGCAACTAGCTACCAATACGCTAATCAGTCAAACTAGAGAGCAGGGCAAAGGTCCATGAATGTCCTTTTTAGGCTGGTGGCAAGTTTATTACTCAACTAGATCTTCTTTAAGTGGGGTTAATGTAGTTCACTAAAATTCATATTTTCAAAGAGTACTTCTGCTAAACATAATATATCAATCATTGATTCACAACAGATGTGAAGATGTTGGTTATAAATGATTACAATATGTTAGGTTAATACTTATTTATCTGCAACCCACTTTGATGAGCTAGTTTGCATCATAGCATGGAAATACTTTTAGATTGTACAAAGATTGAGGGAAAAGGATACAATACATCCAGTCACAATAAGAAGCAATATCCATTTCTTGTGAGATATAGATGTGCTGATGACTAACAAAAGTCATAATGGAAACTTTGAATGTTGTTATTTGGTAATTGAGTTACAACGGTTGTAGATACAAGCTATCGATCAAAAAATAAGTTACAATAGTTGAAGACGCAAGCTATCAGTTTGTGTCCTTTGAAATATTATACTAATATGAGATTTAGAAGCCAACTTAGAAAATCATGCCTCGATTTATAATTACTCAATGAACTAAGAGGATGCCATTGGACTCGATCTGCCAATCGCTGTACTCTTTTATTTCATTCTCGAATCTCCGTTAAATTTCATTAAGATACAGCGATATTTCATTTTACTAACATGTAGGGAAAATGGGGGATTCACCAGACTTCCTACCGAAGGGTTGGATTGTGGAAACCAGACCGAAACAAAATGGTAGTTCATATAAGGTACCTACAATTTCTGTTACATATCTAATTATTTTTATCCATTGGTCACCTTTCTGTTTACCACTTCTGGTCATGTTCTGATCACCTTAGTGTGTGCAACCTTTGGGTTTATTTTTCATCAGTGCTTCAAATAATCTTTGTATGCGGAATTTACCTCCGTGACATTACCTTGTAGATTTTTAGATTCCTTGGAGTAATTAGCATTGTCCATCAGTCCATGTGTATAACTTTGGCTAACCCTTTATTACTTGATTCTCCTTTGGGGTTTTACTCTGTTCCTTTCCTTTCTTTTTGTTTCTTTTCTACGGTGTAGTCAAGCGCCACAAGAGGAAGACCAAATGCTAACTCATTGCGTTTTCTTGTTTTAGTGATAAATTGTCAACTCTTCATGGATAAAAAGATTCTTTTATTGTTGATGCAGGTTTACATTGCTCCATCATCCGGGTTAAAGTTCCAGTCCAAGAAAAAAGTGTACAAGTATCTTAACATTGAAGATCCCAGCAGAAGGGCAAGTTCAAGTAAAAGAGGCGCTGATGTGTCCTCTACAAGCCAAGTTCGTATATTTATTTGTTACTTCTTTGCAGTTTTGGCATTTAGTTAGCTTCTTGTTATTTTTAACTTTGCTCAGTTAACTGAAAAGATGCCAAATGGATTTTATCTGCCAGTTTCTTTGTTCTTAGTTCTAGTCATTCTGAAATTTCTCTAAAGTACGGTGTTAATTAACTTTACTAGCATGTGAGGAAAACAGTGGAATCACCTGATTGCTTGCCAAAAGGTTGGATTGTGGAAACCAGACCGAAAAAAAATGGTGATTCATATAAGGTACACACATATTTTATTGCATATCAATTTACTTCATTCTTTTAATCACCATTCCATTTACCACGTTCTGATCACACCTTTGATTGTACCACCTTTGGGTTTATTTTTCATCAGTGCTTCACAGAATCTTTGCATACAAAATTTGCCTCCGCAACTTCACCTCATAAATAACTAGTCTTTAGAGTACTTAGCATGGTCCGTGTGTGTAATTTAGGGTAATCCTCCATTACCTAGTTCTACTTTGGGGTTTTCCTTCCTTGGCTTCTCTTTTCGTTTCTAAGCATCTAAAGGGTTGCCGAAAGACTTTCTCGACGCTTTTTCTTGTTGTGGTGATAAAGTTGTCAACTCTTCATAGAATAAAAAATTATTTTGTTGTTTATGCAGCGATACATTGCTCCATCATCCGGGTTGATGTTCAACTCCAAAAAAAAAGTGTTTGAGTATCTCAACACTGAAGATCCCAGCAAAAGCTCAAGATCAAGTGAAAGAGGCTCTGATGTGTCCTTAACAAGCCAAGTTCGTATATTTATTTGTTACCTTTCGCATTTTTGGTATTTAATTACTTCGTGTTATATAACCTAATTATATGTAGACATTCTAATTTTCCATCTGTCCTCTAGGCTACAACTCCATGGAAAGATACAGGGGAGGCATTACCAGCCGGATGGATCTCAGGAGTGAGGGTTAGAAAGACGGACAAGTCCAAAAAAGACTCGGTATGGAAAACTTTGAATGTTACTTTCTTTATTAATAGAACCCTTTTGTGCTGTTAGATTTTATGATCATTATTCAGCAGTTTCTATGAATTTTATTGGGTATGTTTCGTTCCTTCATTCATACTAGCTGCAGATACCCGCTTTGCAGTTTAACATAAACCAAACTTTCAGTTTCATAATAAATTTACGATGCAGTAAAGATAGTACCAGTACCCACTTGATAAGTGAAAATATTTTCCTGTTCACTTTATGAAAAATCTGTAACAGCAAGAGCTTTAAGTTGCCAAAATCTAGTTTCTTTGGTCAGGAAGCGTGAAAAATTTAAACTTATTTAATGTGGCAATTTTATTATGGATATGCTCATAGTTATCACAAGTGGCTGTAGGGACCAAATGTATAATATCTTTGTAAGGAATTAATTTCATCGGCAATACATGTTGTAACTGGTATCTAATTGCCACAGTATTACATAGATCCTGTAACCGGATACGTTTTCGACTCAAGAAAGGATGTTTCTCGCTATCTAGCTACAGGGGAGATTGGAAAACGTGCATCAAAACCAAAGAATGGAGTTGCCTACACCGTGCAGCTAACAGATGGGAAGGACTCTGTAAGTACGCTGTGGACCTACTTCTGTCCGTGGGACCTTGGCAGTACTAACTGTTTCATTTTGTTCTTTCGAATAGTATATCTTTATCTTTTTTTGCCTTTAACTTATCCTTCTCTCATTTCTTTCTTAGCCATCAAATACACCCAAACGCCAGAAAGTAGAAGACAGCACTGTGACAAGATGCCTTTTCACAGGCCAGAGCTCGAATGAGATGACAGTGGACAGTAACCAGATGCAAGACCTACCTTCAACTAAGGAAGAATCAACCTTGAATCATGCCTCACTTCAAGGTACATAACCTTTTTGGAGGGGAAAATTAGATGCTCTCTTTTTCTTTTTATTCTTTTACATGTATGACTATGAGGGTGATGACGATGACGTGATATACAGTATGCTCCTCTTTCTAGTTTGAGCTGTTTGAGCATTTGGCTGTAGAACTTCTTCTAGTTTAACTTAAAGCAATACATGATAATTAGCGTAGAGGTCTATCCTACTTCAGTAATCGTTTTTGTTGCTTCCTTGAACAAAGATAAATATATCTGATGAGATCATTCACTACACCAGATTTCTAACCTATCAAATAGATGTGAGTGCGCCAAGTGGTTTTGCCATTTGGATCGATATTTCTCGTATGTGGTATATGAAAAGTCTAATTGAAAGGATTATTTTTAGCACCACAATTTAGACTACTTTATTTGAAGTCAGTTGCGTTGGATTAAAGTTCCCTGTTTTGTAGGGTCAAAAACTGCTAGTCTAAGCATCTTAGCCTCTCCAAACTCCTATAATTCGAAGAAAGCTCGACTGCTACGTTCTGGAAAAATCCTTGATACAGGTTTACCTGCACCAGAGATCTCTGCAGACTCCGATGATTCAAAGAAAGGCCAACTGCTACGTTCTGGAAAAAGCCTTGTTACAGCTTCACTTGCGCCAGAAATCTCTTTAGACTCTGATGATTCAAAGAAAGGCCGACTGCTACGTTCTGGAAAAACCTTTGTGGCAACTTTACCGGCATCAGAGATCTTTCCAGACTCTGATGATTCAAAGAAAGGGCAACTGCTATGTTCTGCACAAACCCTTGGTACAGCTTTACCCGCGCCAGAGATCTTTCCAGACTCCGATGATTCAAACAAAGGCGGACTGCTACGTTGTGGAAAAACTCTTGGCACAGCTTTACCTGGACCAAAGGTCTCTCCTGATTCCAATGATTCAAAGAAAGGTCAACTGCCATGTTCTGGACAAACCGTTGGTACAGCTTTACCTGCTCCAGAGATCCCTCCAGACTCCGATGATTCAAAAAAAGTCCGACTGCTACGTTCTGGAAAAACCCATGGTACAGCTTTACCTGCACCAGAGATCTCTCCAGACTCCAATGATTTAAACAAAGGCCGACTGCTACGTTGTGGGAAAACCATTGGTACAGCTTCACCTGCACCAGAGATCTCTCCTAAGAAGCAACTGAAGGAAATTAAGGGCAGGGTGGGAAAAAGACAAAACAAAATAAATCATGTTAAAGCTAGCAAAATTAAAGAAGAATTTGGTTCCCCGCTCCGGGCATCTAAACGACTGTCTGGAGTTGAAGTTGAACCCGTGCTGGACTTGGAAATTGGCCGACGGAAGAGTCAGGTCGCTTCTGTACGTGAAGCGAGTCCACTCATGGGAGGTAAAATAACTAATTCCAATCATCAGGTACTTGAGCCTGTAGACCAAATTGGTTCTGCTTTGGAGCCTAAAACCACAATTAGAGGTAAGGAAAGTATAGGAGTTCAGATAGAGTGTGAAAAGGCAAACCATAAAGATGGAGACACAGAGCAGACTCATGAGCTGTTTGAGCCTAAAATCTTAACTAGAGGTATGGAAAGTGGAGGATTTCAGTTAGAGTGTGAAAAGGCAAGACATAAAGATGGAGACTCTGAGAAGACCAATGAGCTGGAAAACCAAATTGGTTCTTCCGCGGAACTCAAATCCATAACTGGTGGTAAAAGAAGTGGAGAAGTTCAGGTAGAGTGTGATAACACAAGCCATAAAGATGGAGATGCGGAGAAGACTCATGAGCTGGTAAATGAAATTGGTTTTGCTTTGGAGCCCAAAACCATAACTAAAGCAATCCATACAGATAAAGACACGGAGAAGATCAATAAGAAACCAGGATGTTCGATGAGCTTGCCGTTTGGAGATATCTGGCGTGATCCATGCTTGGAATTTGCATTCAAAACTCTTACAGGGGAACCCAAAACCCTAATTGGTGGTAAAGAAAATGGAGAAGTTCAGTTGGAGTGTGACAAAGAGATCCATAAAGATACAGGCCTGGTGAAGACTATTGAGAAACAAGAATGTTCAATGAACTTGCCATTTGGAGATTCCTGGCCTGATCCATGCTTAGAATTTGCATTCAAAACTCTTACCGGGAAACCCAAAATCTTTGCTAAGGAAAGTGGAGAAGTTCTGATGAAGTGTGAAAAGGCAATCCAAAAAGATAGAGGCACGGAGAAGATCAATGATAAAGCAGAATGTTCGATGAATTTTCCTTTTGGAGATTCCTGGCCTGATCCATGCTTGGAATTTGCATTCAAAACTCTTACAGGGGAACCCA
>JAJJMC010021358.1:48951-65284 GCA_023531435.1 Papaver californicum | reverse complement strand
CATGCTTGGAATTTGCATTCAAAACTCTTACAGGGGAACCCAAAACCAGTGGAGAAGTTCACTTGGAGTGCAAAAAGGCAATCGATAAAGATAGAGACACGGAGAAGATCAATGGAAAACCAGAATGTTCGATGAACTCGCTATTTGGAGATTCCTGGCCTGATCCCTGCTTAGAATTCGCATTCGAAACACTTACAGGGGAGTCCAAAACCATATCAATAGGTAATCAAAGTGTTGAAGTTCGGTCAGAGTGTGAAAAAGCAATCCTTATAGATAGAAACATGGAGAAGACCAATGAGAAACCAGAGAGTTCGTTGAACTTGCCATTTGGAGATTCCTGGCCTGATCCATGCTTAGAATTCGCATTCAAAACGCTTACAGGGGATTTTCCCATGGAAGGTGATTTGACAGTTCAAGATTATTTCCATCCAGGTCAAGCCCAAAATACAAGTGACAATGGAGTAGATGGGGTTTGCCAAATTAGCAATCAGTTTAAATTTGATCCGCCTGAAGAGCCTGCGTCCCCACCTCAGTTGCAGAAGAATCCAGTGTTTTCAGCTCATGGTAATGCAACCAGGTCAACTTTTGGAGCAAAGAATGCGCTGCAGCAAAAGCATATTGCTGGTAGTGGACAGAACTCCAACAGGTAAAAGTAAACAGAATACTCTTTTTCTTTTCTTGTAAATCAAATGTAGGAAAAGAAATTATGTACAAATGACAAAAGGATGGTTTCGATGAACTATTGAGTATCATTTTGGAGCTTCATCCTTGACCTTGTTTTCTTATATTTCTTGATGCAACCAATGTTTAGAGTATGTTCGGCTTAAGCTCACCACTCAGATATAAGCTAGAGATTGTAATCATATTAGCGAACTAAGAGTTGTGGTAGCTTGAGGGAGACACTTCACACTTAGGTCTATTAGTTGTCTTCACCAAGCATCTAGTTTGTCGCATTTGCACATGCATTGGAGGCAAGGTTAGATCAAGTATAGTTCCTTTTGGGTTCTTCATAAACATAATATTGCAGCAAAGAAAAAAGAATGATTGAAAAAGATTGAATCAATTGTTAGTAAAAACATTTCTTATAAATGAACTCAGGAATAAAGAAGCAGCATCAATAGGCTTTTCAAACAAGTTCCTCCTCTCAAAGAATTAACACTACAAGAAGGATTTTTTGACCCAAAGGAAATGCACACAGTATCCTCAAAACAATCCAATCTTTTTGGACAAGAAAATGCACAGTGTCATCTAACAGTTTTTTAAAATCCAATATGGCCAGACTCTTGCTCTACTGATTCCAGCCTCCATAGGTCTCTTCCTCTCCATCATTTGCCCTGTTTTGCAATGGTAAATAGAGAATAAACAACTTATAAGCACAATGGACCACGAGCCTGAAAAGTATTTGATAATTCGCCGAAAGGAAGAAGAGAAAGCAAGGGGCATGTTAATCATAATAGGAAAGAGAGAGCAATGGGCATGTTAATCATAATAGGAAAGTGGCATGTTAATCATAATAGGAAAGTACGTAGGTGACTCTGAACTCTGTCATGCCAAAACAACTGCGGGTTTGTGTGTGTGTGTGAGAGACAGAGAGAGGGAGAGAAAGAGAGAACCTCTCAGGTCTGAATACAAGGCTGAGTTTAATCTCCCCACAATACTCCTGATCCTTCACCACGTTGTAAACAGCTTCTGGTACACTTCCTCCCTCAAACACCGATTCTAGAGGAATGCTGCAAGGGGCATACAAATTTTCAGACTCAGTTGTAGATATCCTCATGACTAATCAACTTCAAAAGTTGAATTTGATTGTTATAAATAATTGAGCTAGTGTCGAGAGATTTTACGTTTAACAGCATTCACACTGATAATTTACTGTTCATGTGACGGATAATACTTACGTTGCTTCTCCTACAACATCATCCTCAGTACCAGCATCACTGTCCAATAGTTTGATAACAAGCTCAGATGCACCTTCTGAGACTGTAAAGACAAAGCTTTCGTTCCATTCTGGGTCAGATCCTTTCCCTGCATCATCAAATAAAAATGCGAAAGAGATTTAACCCATGACCTCCGAATATGAAAAACGAATCTGATCTCGACACCATTGTAATCAGAGTGGTGAATTTGAATATTACTAGGGAGTGTTTTACACCAGAGTGGTGAATTTGAATATTACTAGGGAGTGTTTTACACGAGATAGTTCGTGAAAGCTAAATGTGTTGAATTCATATTCATATATTTATAATTTCCACCACATTACTGCCTCAAAATACAGATCCCGCAACTTCATTTAGATGTTTCACATTCTCGTACAGAATCCACAATTGCGTCAAATGAAAAAAAAACCATGGAATACTAGATGGCTAGGAAGTTTACCTGCAGCAACACTGCTTTTCTTTTCCTGAGTTCGCAAAGTTAGGACGGCATATGGATCCATGTTACCTGCTCGATAAACAATTAAATCTCAAAAGCAAAGCAACCAAGTACAAAACAAATTCAAGCTCTAGCACAAGTCTAATTGATGCCAAAAAACTCTTTTAAAGGTAACCATGGATCCTTAAAATTCGATTCTTTCGGAAAAAAAAATCAAAATGTTATATCTATTAGGCCTTTGATCATGAACACAAATTCATCAAACTCTAGGTTCAACAGGCATAATTGTGAAAAAAAAAACAATAAATTAAAATGACCAAACTCTATGCAAGTCAACCACCAAAGACCAAATCAATAAAGTAATAGATCTGATGAAAATAATTGAAACAAAAACAGATCTCATCAAAATAGAAAACTCATCCAAATCAAGATCTGATGATAAAATCCAATGTTGATTCAAAGGTTCAAAAGGATCAAAATGATAGGAAAAAAGAAAAGAAAAGAAAAACTTACATAGATAATCAGAGTTTTCAAGACCTTTAGCACTGATTAAAACTACATCCAATGTTCCTGAAGGCATCTTTGTGAAAGAATTTCTGCAAAATTTTGTCTTTAATTCAATACAATTTTTAATCCAATTCCGCTTTGTTGAAAAGACAAATTTTGCAGAAGTTCTTTCTTCACAACTTTTGCAAAATTTCAGCTTTGGCCTATTTATATAGGAAGAAAAAAAATTCCTCTTTTTCTTCCTTTCTATCTGTAACTGCCAGTCACGGACTAATGGTGGACCCATGTCCATTCTGTTCAACTGGGGAGGGACCCATTTGAAATCTGCTTGACCTTGACTAGTCATGTTTTTTTGTCAACGGGAAGGTCGTTTGTGATTTGATAGTGAGACTTTACATGTTGCTATTTAATGGCTGTCCTTTGTGTAGGGAAGGAATTGGCATTGTTGGCGGGCAAGTGAGTAGTCATGGGGTGTTAATTGTTATGGTCCTTGAACACGTACTTTGTGACTCACTTTTTTTAATGGTTGTTTATTAGTTGTTTAGATACCATTAAATATTTTTATTTTATAAAAAGTTAATTATCTTTTATTTTTAAAAATAATTTTAAAATTATTTATAAAAATTAATTTATAATTTTTTTACTTCTAAAAATAAAAAAATAATTTCTTAAATGGTATCCAAACACCTTATAAAAGATTGTTTTAATCTATTAAAATCCAACGACACACATCAAAAAATAATTTAGATAAAAAACTATTTTAGACATGATTTTAAATTAATTATAAAATTATATACCTTGATGGCTCATAAAATATTATGGTTAGAATTGAGCATTTAATTTATTTATATCTTTAAGTGTATGGTCGATAACCTAATTAAGTTATGATGATGGTGGAACTATCTCACCCGACCCATATTGGACCGTTTTCACCTTGACTACTCTTACGTAGGTTTCCATGACTTTGCTCAACTTTGCTTTCTTTCTTTGTATCTGATTGTTTTGGCATGGCTGGCTAATGTGTTTCTAGCTACGGCTGGTATGAACCTCTTGTACAACCAACGAAGAAACCGGTATTCTATTCGTACATAGCCATTTATTACTTAAATTTACCGTTAGAAAATATGATACATAACTGCATATGTCAAGACAACGTTTACATCATAAAGTGAGCACTAGTAGATACATTTTATTTTATTTTATTTTTGAATTGTAAGAACTTTTAAAAAGAGTCAATGAATGGACAAAAAAAAGCTAAGCTTCAACGTAGAGAAAGATTGAAGGACTGTATCACAAGCTAAGTTAATCTTGTAAAAAAAACTGAGTTACAAACCTTGATTCCATAGCAATTGAAATTTTCTTGAATGTTTAATTGTTTCTCAGAAACTTTGAAAAATTGAAAAATTGCTGGTGAAAAGAGAAATTTAATGAAAATCTAACAAATCTAGATTTGGTTGCATAATATACATTTAGCATACGCCAATGTCTCATTATTTCTATTTTATTTTCCTTAACGTAATTTATGGTCACAAAAATTTAACTAGTATTAGTAAATCAAATGTTTTCAGAAAAATCTTCAAAGTGATTTTAATATATATAATTTATATTTATTGTGAAATCAAAAATAAGTTACAACGATAAATCATGTTTACGTTGTGAGGCAACATATATATGTTCAAGGAAATACAAATATGTAAACCAATTAAGATCAATATAACATGATTCATATTAATTGAGCTTAGCAAAAGTCTTTAAGTGTCCTACGGATATGGCTAAGTAAGTCGATGTTTAAAAATATTCAAATAATTTTTTAGTTATCCATTTAAGGGCTCACCACCCTGATTGCTCTATCAAGTCTATCAAATTTGACAATGATGGAGATTTCACATCAAAAGGATTTGATGATTATTGTATGTCTGAACACTTAAAATGGTCTTGCAAAGGCTACTAACAAAATATTACAGATGATAGCTAGAGCACAGGTTATGCGTACCAATCTTACTATTACTTCTAGGGGATACGCCGTATTGATGCAACTTTACTTATTCGCTTTAGAACCACTGCTAGCCAACCATTTTTTGTATATCAGTTGGTAACTGGATATGAGCATGATATTTCACATTTATGCACATTTGGTTGTGTCGTATATGTGCCCATTATAGGGCGGGGCGCGCCCCATCACAACGTACTAAAATGGTTCCTCAAAGAAGATTAAGTATTTTTGTTGTATATGGATCCCCGACAATTATCCACTATTTAGAACCGTCGACATGCGATCTCTTTACTGCTAGATTTGCATAGTGTCACTTTGATGAGACAACCTTCCCTTCGTTAGGGGAAGATATGAAAAAGGATTTTATAAGGGAACGACAGGAATTGTAATGGTGTGTTCCCACGTTGTCTTACCTTGATCCATGTACTCCACAATATGAAAGTGGAGTGAAAAGAATTATCGATCTTCAAAATGTAGCAGATTCAATGCCTGATGCCTTTACTTATATTGCTAAAGTGACGAGATCACACATACCTGCTGCAAATGTGCCTGCAAGGTTAGAAATCCTTAATACGGGATAGAGCACTTTAGATAGAGGTGCCAAGCCTATACTTAGTGGAAGTGTAGTTAAGGCCGTGACCCCCCAAAGAAAAAGAGGAAGACCACTTGGTTCAATCGATACTCACCCAAGGAAGAAAAGAGTGAGTAAGGCACAACCCTCCAATGTTTGGAATGATTCCAGAGCACGATGATATCGAACCACGCTCTATTGCAGAATTCCAAATAAGAACAGATTGGCCTAAGTGGGAAGTTGCAATCCAAGCAGAACTAAAATCACTGGCAAAGAGACGGGTATTTGGTCTGGTAGTGCCAATCCTACAAAGTGTTAAACTTGTAGGACATAAATGGGTATTTGTCAGAAAGTTGAATTATAAGAATGAAGTCTTAAGGTATAATGATCGTTTTGTGGCGCAAGAATTTCTCACAAGGCCCTAAAATTGATTATGAAGAAACATATTCTCCTGTAATGGACGTTATAATGTTTCACTATTTAGTTAGCTTGGTAATTTCAGGAGGACTTGAAATGCATATTATGGATGTGGTTACCACATATCTTTATGGGGATCTTGATCCAGATATACATGAAAGTTCCTGATGGCCTTCCATTGCCAAATTCAAGTAACTCTAAACCACATAGTGCGTTTGCAATTAAGTTAAAACACTCACTTTATGGATTAAAGAAATCCGGACGGATATGGTGTACCCGTTTAAGTGATTATTTGATTGGTAGGGGTTATACAAATAATGAACTATGCCCCTGCGTTTTTGTAAAGAAAACAAATTTCAATTTCAAAAACCAAACCCTTATTTCATCATCACACAAAAAAAAATCTTCAAATAAACCCTAATTTGCAGGAAATTTTTTTTAATTCAAGAAAAAATCAAACAGAAGAAGAAGAACATGATACAATATTTAAGCATCTTGAGGAGTGCAAAAGAAAATATGGAAGCTTGCTCAGATGAAAGCAAGTCGTTTTAGTAGACGATTAGAGGGAAATGGAAATGTTATGATTAAGATTTGGTACCAATCTTAGATTGATTGAGAGATTGGGAGAGTAACGGAAAAAGGATTAAATGGTAATAAAGGCAATACAACAGTAAATACGTCCACGTGTCACATGAAGATGGATGAGCGTTGGATCAAACCTAGACAAATACACTGGAAGGATATGAAAGGTCTCAAACGCTATTTGTAAAGGCTGGAGTGTATCCTGGCCCCTGGGTGAAACAAAAAACACTCATGTTTTATAAGCATAGATATCAATCTCAACTCAAACCATGAGAGTTTCATGGATTCTTTTGGATAGTTTATACGATGAATTTTTTTTTTATCAAGATATGCTATCTTTTTTCATTGAAAAATAACATTCTCTCCCATGGTTATAAGTTGATGTTGGTCATGAGTTTCGAGTTTCTCTCATATGTTGCTTGTGCTAAATTATATCTTCAAACTTCGTCATTTGATCCAGGATATGAATACTTTTACCAAGCTCTTTTGTTTTTTATCTACTGTAACTTTTATTTTGAGAAAATATTTGGTGTTTAAGAATCTATTTAAATCTAAACTAATCCAAGTTCAGTCTATTATAATCCAAAATTATATATTTATAAGAATATAATTATTTTTTTTAAGAAATATTATAAATCCACTAAATTCAGATAAAACTATAATATATTTTTATCCATAAAAATCTTAATCCAATACACCCATGTTACTAATTGGTATAATATAAGTACTGGTTCAATTTCTTTCGTAACACTTGGGTAAAATCATTTTCATACTAATTCGATCCCTCACTCAAGCTCTTTGTTCTTGCAGATCCTACATTACATATCTTGCAAATCCCACATTATACTAAAACTCAACGTCTATAGAAAACCAAATCCCCCCTACTTCCCTTGCAATCTATTCAACCAACACCATATTTCTCACTCTTCCCACTAATACTATCTCTACCAATCAAACAATTTACCCACCAAATTATACGATTTAATTGAACACCAAACACAACCATTAACGATCATTATTCATACTCAACTTGAATTGATTTAGTGATTATTCTTTTCATTTCTTCCCCATCACTTTTATTCCCTTGTCCTTTCCCTCACTCAACTCCCATCCAATATAATTAATCTCGGATCTCGGTCTCGTCTCGACCGGGATCTTAACACCTTGATAATAATATCTCAAAAAAATTATCGATGAAATATTGGGAATCCCAAATCTTATATCCAAATTATATATATATAAATGCCAAAAATTAATTTATTACCAAAAATCTTAACAACTATACTTTAAGAGATCATATTAGTATATTTTATAATTTTAAATTTAAGATTACAAAAATCTAGATAAACAATAAATATATATCTTAAATATCGGACGAATCTCGACCTGACGATATTTAAAGATTTTCATCAATTTAATCTTGTCCTTGAAGACCGCGTCATCAATATACAGGAAAGCTCATATTTTTATAGTCAACAACTCCTCACCTTTCAAAACCTCGTTTTCTTATAATTTGCTACGAAAACTCATATTTTTATAGTCAACAACTCCTAACCTTTCAAAACCTCGTCATTCAATATCTCTGACTAATTTTCACCAAAAATCAATAATTTCTATTTTCTTCAATTAAATACTATAAATAATGGTATTAAAAAAAATTAAAAGAAAAATCACAACTATAATCACTAAGAGCATCTCCAATCATCGATCAAACTGACGATCAAAGATTAAATTTGATCGATGATCGGTGAAATTCAACCACAGCGGTGCGATTAGATTTAGTTTATAATCGTTGAAAATCACTGTTCAGGATTAAAAGAAGTCGCCGATCGACGATCAAAAGTTATAGTCGAGCGAAACTCTACTCCCTCGCTTGTGAACAGACGACGGACCAGCATCTCGCTCAAAAACACGGGCGAAAAGTTGATATTTCGCCAGCTCAAGCGTTATGCTAAACTTTCACTCCACCAGACGAGTAACCAGAAGCTCGCCTACTCATAAGCGAATAGCAGAGATTTCGCCTAAAATTTCCAAACACGGGCGAGATGCTACCGAGTCGCTTGAAGTTGGGCGGCACTACAAGGAACCGCTTGGACCTGGGCGAGGCTCCAAGGCTCCGCTTGGAGTTGGGCGAGACCCCAAGGCTCCGCTTGGAGTTGGGCGAGACCCCAAGGCCTCGCTCAGGTGTGACCGTTAATTTGTGTGACCGTTTGTTTCCGTTATTATGTTACCGTTGGCAGTTTAACGGCTATATATTTACCCTATATATATGTGATACTAAACCAATGGCATTTTACTAAACTCATACATTGTGTAGTTGAAAATTCTAAAGTTGGTTCTTATTTCATAAGTTTTGAAATCGATTAGTAAAATGGCGCCATCAAAACCACGAGGTCCAAATTTTTCGTCTTTTGAAGATGTTACGATATGTACGATTCATTTGTCTATTTCTCAAGATTGTAGCATTGGTACTGATCAATGTGAAGAAAAATTATGGTCACGTATACTATATCGGACGAAAGAAGCTATACCTTCTATGCCAGAACGTAGTTAGACCTCCCTTCAGAAACGATTTTAAATTATAAGTAAGGATGTGGCGCTTATGTCTGCAAAGGAGGCTGAAGTCGAAATGGAACATCATACTGGATGGGGCCCCGAAAATAAGGTAACAACTCGTTTAATTATGCTTATTACATTAATCTATATGATTGTATATCCTTTAACAACATTGAATTGAAACACCAGTTCGCAGAAGTACGTAGGCTTTTCAAGGAAGCAACTGGTCGAAGTTTTAAACATGAAGATTGCTACACAGTTATGTTAGATAATATTGAATATTCCAGAAAGTCGACATCTGTTTTCGATTCATCACAAGGAGAGTATGATTACGACAACGAATCTCAGGACGTACAGGACACACCAGACTTAAGCCTTGATGGTCCCAGCGCCTATGAAGACTTGGAGATATCCCCAACACATTAATCCGTCCAATGGGGAAAAAAGAGGCGAAACGACAGAAGACAAAAGGGAAAGCAAAATTTGCAGAACGACAGGAAATGATGCAAAATATTTATAGAGAGCAACAAAGCTTCAACGCCAAATGTACCGAACAAAGAGATATGAAGATGGCACAAAGAGAAGCTGAGTTTGCAGCAAAATTAGCTAATGATAAAGCAAAGTTTGAAGCTAAATTAGCTGATTCAAATGCAAAGTTTATGGCAATACAAGCTAGGCAAGAAGCAGAAGAGAAATTCCGTATAATGACGATGGATATCTCCCAAATGGATGATGTATCAAGACAGTACATCGAACTGAGGAAGGGAGAAATTTTGAGGAAAATATTAAACCAATCATAACGTCCGGATTATTATTTACCATTGTCATATTGAGTTTTAATTTTGATCAATTTATTTAGAATTTTCAGTATATTTTTTAACCAATAGATTTTTATGTTTTTAACGACTCCTAATTTAAATTAAAAATTTAATTTTAGAATTATTTTTTAAAATTACTTCTAATACTAGCTGGACTCGAAGAACAATTAAAATATAACGCGACTAATAAATAAAGATAAGATAACTCCCGCTTTAACCACGGGTCCACTAACAACACATTTACCCCCAAAGCCCATATAAAAGTTCACTCTTCCCCAACATATGACCATATATGTTCGATCAGGTCATTTCTCAAACGAACCCCAGTTTGTTTATCGAATACTGCACGTCTGCGTTGGTCCTTCACCATTTTAGAAAGTTGAGCAGTGTTGTCCCTTGAAATAACAACTGGAGCACCATGGCTGCGTTGCTCATAGTCATGCGGCCAATCACCGGGGATACGTTCATCCTCCACTATCATATTATGTAGAATAATACAGTTTTCATTATATACGCTAACACGTCCGGATTCCAAATTCGTGCGGGTTGTTTGATGATTGCAAATTGATTTTGTAGTACCCCGAACCCCCGTTCTACATCTTTTTGACAACCTTCCTGCATCGCCGAAAATTTCTGTTTCTTTTGGGAGTCTGGATGTTTAATGGTAGTTACAATAGTTGTTGTCTCTGGGTATATTCCATCCCCAAGATAATACCCCATATTGTATTGATTTCCATTGACTGAAAAGTTTACTGCCGGTGCTTTACCGTTGATAAGCTTTTTGAAGATATACGAACGGCTCATCACATTGATATCATTGTTTGAACCCGGCATACCAAAAAATGCGTGCCAAAACCAAAGATCATACGACACAACTGCCTCAAGGATAATACTTTCGCTACCCTTGTAGGCGGTATAAGCACCGGATTCCGCCGAAGGGCATTTGTCCCATTTCCAATGCATGCAATCAACACTACCAAGCATCCCTGGAAATCCCCTTTTTTGGTTTTCATCAAGAAGGAGTTCAACATCACGCTGAGTTGGTGTCCGCAAATATTCATCCTCGTACAATTGGACTATCACCCTGCAAAATCTACGAGTTGCTTCCAAAACCGTAGTTTCCCCAATACGTAAATACTCATCGATTGCATCGGCCGCACATCCGTAAGCTAACATACGAATAGCTGCAGTAATTTTTTGGTGCAGGGTTAATCCTAGAACACCACAAGCATCTCTTTTTTGCATAAAATAACTATTTGCCGCCACAACATCAGCCGAAATACGGTTGAATAATTGTCGACGCATTCTGAATCTTCTTCGGAATACATTGGGCGGAAATGTCGGGTTGCTGCAGAAATAGTCTCTCCATAGACCTTTAGCACCTACATCACGTTGTCTTGGTATTTTTATACGTGTATGTGGAAGGTTCATAGTTGACAACATTAAACCAGCAGTAACTGCTAGGTTATTACTGTTCGCTTCAAGTGAACTTTCATCTGATGAGTAGTAACTTGTGTTATCATCATCGTTTAATGAACCAGAAGAAGAAGAAGTATAAGAAACATAGTGAGGAAAACTAGAAGAGGAACCATACTTGTCTATATGATTTACATAGTTTGCCTTTTTGTTATGTGTTGCAATTTGTAAGGAGCAAGAGATGATGATAAAACTCGGTTTGTATTGATGAAGAAGCAAGTGTGGTTATTTATAATAAAAAAAGGAGAATTTTGAACACAAATATTATTTATCTTAGATATTTTATGTATCTTGACAAGGCAATGACATGAATTGACAATACACCGACCACATTTCAATGCAAAGATTTATTTACAGATTTATGATAGATACCAAGTTATTCGAAAGGGAATAACTGATTATGTATATATACAACAACGGATCTTTAACGACACCCATTTAGGATTATCGATCCAACAATTTGTAAGTATCCATACCATTACAAAAGTTGTATCCTCTATCATTAACAACAATTACAAATAACAAATTATTTAACTGTTTCTTCCCTTGTGTAGGAGGAAATTGCTAAAATGCACTACTTTCAGGAAAAGGGGGAAGAATTCATATTTGTAGCAAGCTATGAGTTCATGAAATCCAAATGTAATCGCAATTAACTCCTAAAATTATCAATTGAAGTTAAAGTTCAACGGTTCTTTATTTTTAGAGTTTCAATTTTTTTAATGCTAATGACCTCATAATATCCCCTGAATCGTCGTTAAATGAACAATAACTTAAGGTACTACAATACTTTTATTAAATCAAAAAAGACATACATGAAAGGGAAAGAAAAATAAACTCCCGATACAGATAAATAAAAAGTAAGAAATAAACCTACTAGTGAAACCGAAAGGATTGGCTTGTCGGACGATGTTGACGAAGTTCTGCCCTACTAGGTAGAAAGATCAACACAAAAGGGTTGAATTCATCCATTACCCTTAAGATCTCAAAATGAGGTTTGTACCGGAAATCACTTCGTTTCCATCTTGTCCATTCCTGTAGTGATCGAGCAACAACTTCATCATCAGTTTCATTCCTAAGACGAAATTCATTGACCCGAGCAGTTAAAGAAGAAATTCTAATACTTCCTTAGTAATTTTCACATATCGACAAAAAAAGGCCTGCTCTGTTCCGGTTGTTGGGATTACCGGTTTCATCGCAAAAGTTAGCATGTGTGTGTTCCAACCATTCCATGGTCATACAACCATTGATATCACGTTCCTGACCCCTTGCTGGATAATGTAATACTATGTTTCGACATATGGATAAATCTTCATCTAAAGTAAAATTGGTTGCATTAAGGGTAAAATTTTCGTAACCAGACATTGAAAAATAAAATGTGGGAATAATGAAATGAGTTGTGTAGCTGTTGAATGTTATTTATAGTAGTATAAACAAAAAAAAAATAGCCGTTATGCAAGGACAAAAAAACGGTAATAAATTGGTAACATAACGGTAACATAAGGGTAACATAACGGTAATAAAACAACCATTTAAATTTCGTAATGAGCTGTAAAATTATCATACTACATAAACAACGTACTAAAAAATAACATTTCATATAACCGTAAATCAACAATAAAAATAACCGAACACGTTCTTTTAACCGTCATTCAAAATTTTAATTTTTTGTTTAACCGGAGTTTGATCTTGGTGGAATAAATGGCGGGAAAGATGGTCTGACGTTCTGCGTTGGTCGAACTGTTGATGAAGATCCCGGAGGTGTGGTCATAGCATATGAGGCAAATCCAAGAGGTTGTTCTGCACGAAATTGGGTAGCTGTCTGGTCAACAACGTATTTTGATCTTGTAGGAGGCTCATTTGAGCGGCTGTCTGACTCCGAAAATTGTTGAACTCAACTTCTTTGCGAATCAAGTAGTCCATCCGATCCTTAGTTTCAGCTAAGGTAAAATCACGCAACTCTTGCATAAAATCTGCAAACTCTTGCACTAAATCATAAGCCGCCACCTGGGATGAAAATAATTTAGAATAACCACAGAAGCATAAATGTGTAATCTGTGTTCAATTTTTCAAAACTTTGTTAAAAACTTACATATGGTAGTTGTTGGGGGGGAGGAATGGGCACATGATCACGAGGCCGTGGGATGTTGTGTTTCATACGGTCACCTGCATAACCATACGTTTTAACCTCCCAATCAACTTGCGTGACATATTTGTAGAGGTTGGTAACATGTCTCCAATATTCATAATAAACATCGTACTCCACGACACGTACGTATTCACTAGCATTGACGTGAGAAATTGCTGTCATGTCCTCAATCTCGTCTTCGACGAAGCTGGAGATGCAAGCAGGGGGGTTTGCAGGAATACCCCAAGTTGGGTTGTTCTGCCTCCAACAACGATCTCCGAGATACATATTGTGCTTTATCCAAGAAAATAATAATAAATAAATACCTACCCATTCACAACAGTACGAGTTGGAAAAAAAAGGAGTATGAGAAAAGGACTAGGAAACATACAGTGCCCAGCCAGGTGAATGTTATTCTTTTTCCAGAAAGTTCTATTGCTTTGCGGCCAATATCTTCTGGTATGTAGTTAACTGCAGTAAGCCATGGTTGCCACGTCACGGCGTCTACGGATAACTGGTTCAGTTTAGTCCTTGTCTTCGCTATGTCAACACCCTTCTTCCGGGAGGAAACCCACCTACGACATCTAGGCCATTCATGTTCACTTTCAGCCGAAGGGATATTTGGACGACATATCCCCAGATATTCGTATCCCCAAAACTACAACAATTTTTTTTTCAAAACGATTTAACAACATAACAATTAAATTTTAAGAAAATGAATTTTGAATAACGTTAAATAAATTACCTCCAAAATTTGGAACGGCCCGGATACTGATTTTTGTCCCCTAGAAGCCGTGGCAAGACCCGAATACAATTTTGAAAATGCAGGACCACCCCAGTCGTACTGATCAACTTCATTTAGATTATCAAAGGCAGCCAACCATCCTGCATCAATGTAGGTTTTTGCATTTGGGAAAAAGAAATTCCTCAGAACATACATATAGAACGCCCTCGCTACTCTATCAGCAAGAACACTATCATCGTTCGCCGCATGCAATGTATCTTTATCAAAATAGGTGGTCAAAAACTTGGGAGTGATGGCATCCGAAACCCACTGTTGGGGAACACCTTCTCTTTTGCATACCGCATTATCTTTCAGTTCAGGAAAGATATTGTCACGAACATACTCAAATTTGTACTTAGCTGGCTCATAAGGAATAGATCTCCCGACACCGATACTAAGCCCGGTCAACATAACCCAATCGAGGGGAGTGAACCCAAGCTCTCCAAAACAAAAGTGAAATGTGTTTGTAGTATCCCAAAACCGCTCGACAATATAATCAATAAGAGCGTGGGATGAATCTACTAAAGGTAGGGATAGTAATCTGCCCCAACCTCCCCTTTCTATTATATATTGGACCTTATTACACTCCTTAGTGATTTTCTTGTACATCTGTATAACTGATTTGAGAGAGCCACGATGGTCAAACCTGAAGTTGGCGTCGGAGGAATATATAATATTTGTCGAAACGTGTTCCTCCGTATCTTCGACAATGTTATAGTGTTCCAACCCCGGAACATCTACCGACTCGGGGACCATGGATTCAGATTCAGAATCCTCTGCGATTTTAGTTTTTTTTTGCTTTTCTTCTTTCTACCAACCCATCTCGAAACAACATTGCTAGACATCTGCCCAAACAAATAATAGAACATTGTCTATATATTCAGTAAATCACCACAATGCATAAACAATTAAAATTAATTTAACACCAACTAAACTTGTATGTAATTGTCTATTTCCATACACATTTGTACCAAGAATTATACATCAAACATTCGAAAAATACATACATCATTATCAAAATACAACAATCTCACCAATTTTTAATCAATCTCATTCAAATTACCCAATTGCAAATACTACCATACACATTTATTTGTAAATTAAATCAAAATTAATTCCTTTAATTTCTACACAACATACTACATTCAACCAATAATATTTAACTTTGTTAGAGATATTTTGCTTTCCCTTGACAAGGCATTGCGATGAAATGATAATAGACTGACTACATAATAATTCAAAGATTGAATTTTAACTTTGTCAGAGATATTTTGCTTTCCCTTGACAAGGCATTGCGATGAAATGACTATACACTGAATTGACAATACAACGACTAGTTAATAATTCAAAGATTTTCTACTCAATTTGTCTGAGATATTTTATTTTACTTGACAAGGCATTGAGATGAATTGATAAATAACTTGCCAAGTACATTTGGTATCCGTAGAAGTTAATATTCATAAATAAATTAAAAGAACTAAAAAGGTTCAACACCATAAAGTTCAACACTTTGAAAGATAAAGGGACACACCATAAAGTTCAACACCATAACTAGCAAATTCAGTTTGTTCTAGCGATCTTAATTTTCACCAGAACAAAGGGTTGTTATCTCTTGTAGCACTATTCGAACTCTTTGTTGTTCTTCTATGCTCATCACCTCCCTAGACTCAATCGAGCGAGTCAGTCTCCTAACCAACAAATCGGTTCTATCCTTTATAGCTGACATTCGATTGTCAACCACTGATGGTTGAACTACCCTTTCCCCCAAATCAACCCCCCTTGTTGGATCAACTACTCCACCATCTTCAGGTTCTATCCTGATGAGCTGACTCAACCCATGTGGATGTCCTGGCACTCTAACTATTCGATACATATCATCGAAATTCATCTTCAGAATCTACATAAAATAGCAATTCGATACATATCGACAATTTAACCACAACATAATTAAATTTAAACAACCAATTAATAAATTATATACAGGCAACAACAAATAATCATCAATAAGAATATACCCAATTTATAATATTTATCATAAACCCTATGACAAAATACACAATTTCAAATATATCCATACACATTATTTTCAAAATTAAATCAAAATTAATTCCTTTGATTTCTACACAACATA
>JAJJMC010021358.1:18761-43951 GCA_023531435.1 Papaver californicum | reverse complement strand
ATGCATCCATACAAGAAGGAACGTGGGAGCCCGAGGCGTCTCTATGGAAATTCAAGGATGCGATCGACCAATTTCACAATCAAGCCGCGACGAGGACGTCGCGAGAATAGGTGAGGGAGAGTGTCACGGCCCGCCCATTTCCCACATATTGGGCCGACCCATGACAAGAGTCTAGGTCCACAGGAAGAACCTAGAAGCTCTAGAATATTCTTGGATAAGAATATTCCCTTGTATATTCCTTGTACATTCAAGATAGTGGTAGAATACTCTAGAATATTCCCATATTCTAGAACCCTCCATAGCATCTATATAAGGTGGGGAGCTCATTTGCTCATATCATTCACCAACAATCTCTTAAGCAATTGTAACATTCTCTCTCTTAATCAAATACTCTCTTCCACTTAAAATCTCTAAGTCTCTTCTCTCTTTTGTGATCTTTTAGGCTTACTTGAAGAGTTCAAGTGCCGCACGGTCTAGTCTAAAATCTTAACCCGTGACATACGGCTGGTATGAACCTCTTGTACAACCAACGAAGAAACCGGTATTCTATTCGTACATAGCCATTTATTACTTAAATTTACCGTTAGAAAATATGATACATAACTGCATATGTCAAGACAACGTTTACATCATAAAGTGAGCACTAGTAGATACATTTTATTTTATTTTATTTTTGAATTGTAAGAACTTTTAAAAAGAGTCAATGAATGGACAAAAAAAAGCTAAGCTTCAACGTAGAGAAAGATTGAAGGACTGTTTCACAAGCTAAGCTAATCTTGTAAATAAAACTGAATTACAAACCTTGATTCCATAGCAACCGAAATTTTCTTGAGTGTTTAATTGTTTTTCAGAAACTTTGAAAAATTAAAAAGTTGATGGTGAAAAAAGAAGTTTAATGAAAATTTGACAAATCTAGATTTAGTTGCATAATTATACTCCAATGTCTCATTATTTCTATTTTGTTTTCCTTAGCGTAATCTATGGTCATAAAAGTTTAACTAGTATTAGTATATCAAACGCTTTCAGAAAAATCTTTGAAGTATATTTAGTATATGTATTTATATTTATATTGTGTAACCCAAAAATAAATTACGACCATAAATCATGTTTACGTTGTGAGGCAACATATATATGTTCAAGGAAATATAAATACGTGAACCAATTAAGATCAATATAACATGATTCATATTAATTGAGCTTAGTAAAAAAAAATTAAGTGTCCTACAAGCTATGGCTAAGTAAGTCGATGTTAAACAAAATTCAAATAATTTTTTAGTTATTCGTTTAAGTGCTCACCACCCTGATTGCTCTATCAAGTCTATCAAATTTGATAATGCTGGAGATTTCACCTCAAAAGGATTTGATGATTATTGTATGTCTGAACACTTAAAATGGTCTCGCATAAGCTACTAATAAAATATTACTTATGATAGCTAGAGCATTGGTTATGCGTACCAATATTCCTATTACTGCTTGGGGATACGCCGTATTGATGCAATTTTACTTATTCGCTTTAGAACCACTGCTAGCCAACAATTTTCTGTGTATCAGTTGGTAACTGGATATGAGCCTGATATCTCACATTCATGCACATTTGATTGTGCCGTATATGTACCTATTATACCCCCCACCACCACCACCACCATAGCGTACTAAAATGGCTCCACAAAGACGATTAAGTATTTTTGTTGGATATGAATCCCCGACAATTATCCAATATTCAGAACCGTTGACATACGATCTCTTTACTGCTAGATTTGCAAAGTGTCACTTAATTGAGACAACCTTCCCGTCGTTAGGGGAAGATATGAAAAAGAATTTTCTAAGGGAACGATGTGAATTGTCATGGTGTGTTCCCACGTTGTCTCACCTTGATCCCCATACTCCACAATATGAAAGTGGAGTGAAAAGAATTATCGATCTTAAAAATGTAGCAGATTCAATGCCTAATGCATTTACTTATATTGCTAAAGTGACGAGATCACACATATCAGCTGCAAATGTGCCTGCAAGGTTAGAAATCCCTAATACGGGATAGAGCACCTTAGATAGAGGTGCCAAGCCTATACTTAGTGGAAGTGTATTTGAGGTCGTGGACCCCCAAAGAAAAAGAGGAAGACCACGTGTTTCAATCGATACTTACCCAAGGAATAAAAGAGTGAGTAAGGCACAACCCGATCCATTTAGCATCAATACAGATAATCTCTCTCATGAGTTTGTCTTTGACTATAGTTATGCCCATGAATCAATACTGGAGGATGTTCCAATGTTTGAAATGATTCCAGAGCACGATGATATCGAACCACGCTCTATTGCAGGATGTCAAATAAGAACAGATTGGCCTAAGTGAAAAGTTGCAATCCAGACAGAACTAAAATCACCGGCAAAGATACGGGTATTTGGTCCGGTAGTGCTAATCCCACCAAGTGTTAAACCTGTAGGACATAAATGGGTACTTGTCAGAAAGTGGAATTAGAAGAATGAAGTCTTAAGGTATAATGCTCGTTTTGTGGCGCAAGATTTCTCACAAGGTCCTGAAATTGATTATGAAGAAATATATTCTCTTGTAATGGACGTTATAATGTTCCGCTACTTAGTTAGCTTGGTAGTTTCAGAAGGACTTGAAATGCAGCTTATGGATGTGGTTACAACATATCTTTATGTGGATCTTGATTCAAAGATGTACATGAAAGTTCCTGATAGCCTTCCATTTCCAAATTCAAGTAACTCTAAACCACAGAGTGCGTTTGCAATTAAGTTGAAACACTCACTTTATGGATTAAAGCAATCCGGACGGATATGGTGTACCCGTTTAAGTGATTATTTTATTGGGAGGGGTTATACAACTAATGAACTATGCCACTGTGTTTTCATAAAGAAAACAAGTTTCAGATTTGCGCTTATAGTTGTTTATATTGATGATATGAATATAATAGGTATTCTTGATGAAATAAGATAAACTGAAAGCTATTTGAAATCTGAATTTGAGATGAAAGATCTTGGGAAAACTCAGTTTTGTATAGGGCTTGAACTAGAACACCGAGCTTGTGGTATATTAATTCACAAGTCTGCATATGTCCAAAAGATATTCAGGCAATTTAATATGGACAAAATGCACCCTTCTAGCACTCCCATGATTGGTCAAAGCTTAGATATAAATAAAGATCCATTCCGTCCATAGGAATATAACGAAGTAATATTAGGAGCTGAAATTCCTACCTAAGTGCAATACGCGCATTATTGTAGTTAACACAATGTACTCGACCAGACATTTCATTCTCAGTGAACTTGTTAGCTAGATATAACTCAGCGCCAACGTAATGTCATTGGAATAGTATAAAGATTGTATTTAGATACCTTAAAGGAGCCATTTACATGGGTCTATTTTATCCCGATGAGGAAGTAACGAGGACTACTAAGGAAACCTCCAACATTGAAACCCCAAATAATGTTTCGGTTGGTTTTCTTGATGCTGGGTACCTCTCCGACCCACATAAAGCTCGATCACAAACTGGCTATGTATTCACCATAGGGAACACAACAATATCTTGGAGATCGACCAAGAAAACTCTCGTGTCTACCTCCACGAACCACTATGAGATAATTGCTCTACATGAGGCGGTTCACGAGTGTATATGGTTAAGGTTTATCATTACACATATTCAAGGGACAAGTGGTTTGAGTTCTACCACTGAAGAGCCGCCGTGCATTTATGAAGATAATGCAGCTTGTATCGAACATACGAATCAAGGTTATATCATCGGTGATAACACG
This sequence comes from Papaver californicum, assembly GCA_023531435.1. NCBI lineage: Eukaryota > Viridiplantae > Streptophyta > Magnoliopsida > Ranunculales > Papaveraceae > Papaver > Papaver californicum. Next base: position 40,177 of record JAJJMC010021358.1, on the reverse strand, counting down.
AAACATATTTCACCAAAGTTGTTTTACAATTAGCAATAGCAATGTCTCCTGAACATTCAAGTTAGCCAAGTAAAGTCTGATGAGCATGTGGTAGACTTATTACTAAATCACTTCCTAAGTCCTTATTTGAAAAATATGTGAAGAATATAGGGCTAATTGATGTTTGGTACTCAGGTTTGACCAGGTAGTATTTGGTCTAACATTTGTCCAGTATTAGGGCTTGGTACCTGGACTGACGGTTGACTACTTGACTGTTATTGACTAGATTTTAATTAATTTTATAAATTAAATTATATGATATTATAAATATATCCCTGATATGGGCTTAGCATCTAATGATTATGATGTAACAATTAAACCTATGACTATAGATCTATCTTCATCTTCTCTTCATCGTTCTATCTTCTCTAATAGCATGTTGCAACCACTACCACCACCATTCACATCCAACCCCATAGTTTGCATCTCCACTAGTTCATATTCAGCTACCACCAATTGCATACATCCATTACCAGAATCCAACAATTCACTTATGTATGAATTCGTAAAGAAGGTACACAGTTTTAAATACTGACATCCAATGAATACCAATCATATATTTTTATGAAACCCTAATATTGTGAATCAATCAAAAATCAAAATCCAAAATTTCAAAATACATATGGGAAATCAGTAAAGAAACAAACCCAGAATCTCATTTCTCAAACAAGAGACAGTAAACTAAATTGAAGAACTTCAATAAGTAGAAGTAGTAATTTCAATCATATGATTCTTACCATTCCAAGCAATATTATTAGGGTTAATTGATGTTTGATACTCAAGTTTTTACCAACTAGTTTTTGGACTAACATTTGTCCAATGTTAGGGCTTGGTACCTGGACTGGACGTTGACCCGTATTGACTTCGCTAAGTGATAACGTGTTTAAATATTGACTTGATATATTTTGTTTGGACCATTTAAATAATGAAATATTATCTAAGAGAACCTCAAAAAGTCATAAAATTGTTTTGCAACCCCATATCAAAACCAGTTCAATCCTTTTCTTCACGATAGAAATTGCCATGGCTGTTTTAGAAAATTTGTTGAAGCTGAAACGGAACTCTCGAAACCAATGAATTTCCGAATATGATCATAATCAATTCAACCACCATTAACATCAATTTCACCAAAACCCTAAAACCACAAAAGCATCTCCACTTCCTTGTTGTGAATCCATTGTATACAATTTACAAACCACAAACCCCAAACCAAAAATCCCCAAATTGTAATCCTTGGTTAAACGATTCAAGTAGTATTCGAACCACAAACCCAAAACCCAAAATCCCTGCAATCATTATGGATTTCTCTGCTGCCTCGATATCAATTACTGTTATTTCTTCTTATTTTCTCTGACTTTTTTATTCTCTCTCTGAACATCAACAAGCTCTTCTCTTTAATAGAAACAACAAGTTTATTAAACCCCTCTTCACACAACAACCACTACAAATCTAATATTTCTTCTCTCTGCAACACCCATGTTCTAACCCATCGATCCATGCCATTCACGACAACAATTCCATTTTGAACCTATCTCTCCAGCCAGTGACTCTGCTGGCATAAGGCCCTTGTTTCTAAGAAGATCCGAAATGATGCTGGATATTTTTCTTTTGTTTTGTTAAGAATTTGAGGATATTTTGATAGAGGTGTTGCTGTAAAATTCTTTATCTCTCCCTCTCTGTTTGAAATCCAAAAACCTATACACATCATGCAAGAACATAACAAACTTTAATTTGGTAAAGGATTACCTTAATCAAATTTCCAAAATGAAGTGGATTGATCCAGATTCTTTGTTTTGCCTATACAACAACCAAATCAACACCGACAATTACTCATCACCTTCTTATTAACAGAACTAAACCCTAGCTTCATCAATAGTTTCAAATCTTCAACTTGAAATTCTGAATTCAAAATTTCAAAACCCTAACTCTTCAACTTGATTTGTTCTTCAAACTTGTACTCTAATTCACATCAAACCCATATTTAATCCTTCTCTTAGAATATCAAATTCATCTTCCGAAGCTTTTATAAAAATCTCATGAAACCCTAATTTTTCAATTCCTCTCAATTGTCCTTTATATTGTAATTGATTCTTCCAATAGTATAATAATCTTCTTTTTCATCTCATGTTCTTAAAATTCATCCTTAATTGTTCAACTTCAAAATTGATTCTCAGTTCAAAACCCTAGATCAAACATTCTGATTTTTTTTAGTATAAATCCACTATTCAAATCACACACCATCACTCCTTGATATTTTCCCATTTCTCTCGACTTTAAGTCCTCAAATTTTCTCTTTAATTCATCGGCACAATGAAGAACAAGTGAAGAATAAAAAGGAAAAGAAAAGAGAAAAAAAAAGAATGATAATCGATTTGAAGAAAATGAGTTGGGGATGAAATAAGAAAATGAATTATAATTTAGGGGCCACAGACAAATTAATTAAGTTAAATACTTATACACATCATCACTTAACGGAGTCAATAATTTCCAACGTCTAACATTGGACAAATGTTATACCAAAGACTAAACTTGGTCAAAACTTGAGTACCAAACATCAATTAACCCATATTATTACCCAAAAATTAAAACCCAACTATAAAACCCCTCTCTTATTATTCCTCTTCTGCAACTTCATAGACGAGTTGCAAAAGTGAAGAGGGTTTCTTCCATGGATTGATTGGAGATAAGAACAGAATCAAACGATAAATTCAGTTGAGGATTGAATCTAAAAGCTAGGGTTTTAACTGATTTTGTGATTGAGATAGAAGAATGGGTTTCAATTTGATTCTTAGGTTGAACTCAATTAGATATGTTAGAAGATTATGGAGTTAGGTTTTGATGTTGTTGATTCTGCTCAATTAGATCTGTTATAGAAAGAACAATTACCTTTTATTCTGGTTCAGAATCAATCACTTGAACCACCACCACCACTATTACTTGTCCTTAATTTTACTCTTCTTCTTTTTCTTCAAACTCATAGTCTTTATTACCATCTTCAACTCTTAGAAACCCTAAAGAGATTCTCAATACCAAATTCGAGTTCAACACTTCAACTCAGAACCTCAACTCAACTAAACCCCTCTCTAATTATTCTCATAAAGAGTGCGGTTGATAGACTCATTTTTATACAGAGAATGAAGTTGCAGAAGAGGAAGAGAGGAATCAGATTGCCATTTTTATGCATATGTCTCGACTGTTTTTGGTGGTGGGAAGGGAGGCTATATGATGTTTAGGTTATTATGTAAATGTTAGGAAATTGAAGGGTACAATGGTATATATGTTAATATTTAATTTTTATTTGATTTTTTTATTAATTTATTAAACATAAAATAAGATTTAACTTAGTCAGTCGTAGTCAACGGTCAGTCCAGGTACCAAGCCCTAACGTTGGACAAATGTTAGGCCAAATATTAAACCTGGTCAAAACCTGAGTACCAAACATCAATTAGCCCAAGAATATAAGACTAAAGAAATTGTTTGAACTCCCCAGAGTGCAGTCAGGGGGAGATAGCGATATCTGGGGGAGCATCAAATGATGTGATGTCGATATTTATCTTGATGTGTTGAATACTTTTTCCCTTCATCGAGATTACTTTTTCCCATTGATTTTGTTACTCGACAAGGTTTTTAATGAGAACACAAAAATTATAATTTCTCGATTGAGATTTTTCTTTTCCCACGAGGTTTTTCTATTTTAGAAGTTTTGAAGCAACAAAAGAAGTGGTCATCTTTAACGGAACAACTTTACAAGGATTCAACTCGTTGTACTTTTTTCTCTTCGTCAAGGTTTTGTCACATTGGGTTTTCTTTATCAAGATTTTAATGAGGCAACATATTTGAAGTTCTATTATTAGATCACCCATGGTCCATGGATGTACGGCCCAACAAGATAGTTAGGGTTTTTCCTTCTGGTATATATAAAGAATATAATGAATCTAATCTAATGAAATAGAAACTCTTCTGTTTCTCCGCCTATTCCCTTTTACTGATATTTCCACTTCAATATGTAATTAATTTTTTTTGGTGAAAAATATTTAATTTGTCCTTATCTAAACAGTTTTTCGTTCTAAAAATGTGTTTTTCCATAATTAACAACATTTTCTTAATAAATGTATTCATCTAAATAACTAATTCTCATCGCAAATGAAAATCTTAAAATAAAGTGTAACTACGGGAATGAGTATGAAAAATGTCATAACATACTATGCTTAATATACGTTTTAAAAAGTTTACGATTTAACAAACACTTCAATGTTTTCGCAAACTAAAAATTAACTTTGGAAAAAAAATGGGCGGCCTTCGGCCACCTAAGAGCAACCACAATGGGTCGAGTAGAGTAAATGACCAAAGAGAAAAAAATTTACTCTTTGGTTCGGCCCAAGAACATCGGTGTTATAGTCGGGCGATGTGCTAGCATTGTGTTTGGTGTTGGGCGGTGTCCCAGCAATGCGCTTGGAAACGCGGGCGAAATCCTAGGATAACGCTTGGTCAAAACGGTATTCTAGTGTAACGCTCGAAATGGGGAGGAGTCCTAAAGTAACGCATGGTATTGGACGGTGTTCTAGGAGTGCGCCTAGCAGACGGGCAGTACCCCAGAACCACGCACGATGGGGCTAAATACTAGCAGTCCACCTGAATGAGTTGCACTTGTGCGACTCGGCCGTGGCAGTTGAATGTGACGGGCGGTGTGCTAGCACCCCGCCTGGATTTCCAAGCGAGATGCTAGCAGCCCGCCCTATTATCATTGCTTCTTCTACACAGCGCGAACCCTAATTTTTCTCCTGTAAACCCTTTGTTTCAACCGAACCCTTTGAGGAAGTTCAACCAACAGGGGTTGATAACCGAATGTCTGTTATAAGGGATCGAACAGATGTGTTGGTCAGGACAGTGACCCGTTCGCTTGAATCTGGGGAGTTGATGAGTATTGCAAAACAAAGGTAGGTTCTACAAGTGCTTAAAGAGATAGCAACCCTTTCTTCTGAAGAGAATGGAAATCGCCCAAACTAAATGAATTATCTACTTATATGTTTTTATCTTTTAAAGCGTTGTTGTTTATGGTGTTGAACCTTATTAGTACTTTTATTATGAATATGAATCTGTTAGTTTACCGTGACAGAGTTGAATGTAGTTTGTGAACAACATATGCAGTTGCTAAGTTATTTTCTTTATTACCTACTTATAATAGTATGACAATATCTTACTAGGTTCATACATATTCCAACAGTTGCTTACATATTTATTGAAACTTAACCTTCTTACATGTTTGACATAAGTAGTATCTGTTTCCAATAGATTCTGGTTTTTTAGAAGTGAGCCGCTTCATCTTACCATCACAACATATATCTGTGCATGGTAAGAGGTTGGTTTTGCAGTTATAAGCCATGTGATCATCTTCCCCACATGAGTAGCAGTAAAATTGCTTCTCTTATAACCACTTTTCATCATCTGGCAAAGTTGGTGGAATACCTTGGTGTGAAGCTACATAAGCATCTAACCAGATGAAAACTCCACAGTAGTTGCACTTCACATAAGGTTGAAATCCATCTTTTTTTTTTTTTGCTTTTCTAAGAAACAGGTACCCCTTGCAGTTGGTTAGTGTGCATTTTCTACCTTCCCAAGGACAATCTCTGGCAACATGACCAATAAAAATACAAAGAAAACACTTGGTAATTGGTGATAAGCTTGAACCTTCCATTTTGTATGTTTTGACTGAATTTTTTCAAGGATTGTGTTGTTGAAGCAGAAGATGAGACTCTGCAGGTGATGGTGGTGGAATAGGATATGACAACGGTCATTTTATAACTGGAGTGGCAACGTTCATTTTTTTCTAAATGTAAAAATCAGACCGTTAGATACTGTTAAAGGCATGTGAGTTTTTTTTAAAAAAAAATTGAAATTTAAAATAAAATTAATTAGTTCATAAAAGTTGAAACATAAAATGACAATGCTAATAATACTGAAATTTAACATAGGTTTAAGGTATTCCAAGAATCCTTTAAGGTTGGTTTAATCTTTTCTTGAAAATGTCTGCCTTCTTAAGTTCGACCCACTGTCTTGATACATCATCCATCCCGGAGAGATCCATCGTCATTATATGAAACTCCTCGGCTTCTTCTTTCCTAGCTTGTTTTGCCGCAAACTTTGCCGATTTTTTAGCTAGTTTTGCTCAACCTCGGCATCTCTCTGCGCCATCTTCATAGATGTTCGTTCTGTATATTTGGTGTTGAAGTTTTGTTGCTCTCTGTAAATATTTTGCATCAGTTCATGTTGGCCACTACATTGTGCTTTCCCTTTTTTCTGTCGTTTCGACTCTTTTTTTCCCATTTGACGGGTATATGTGTTAGGGATATCTCTTATGTCTTCATAGCCACTGGAAGCGTCTAGGATTAAGTCCTATGTTTCCCGGTTGTCCTCACCGCTTTAGTAATCTGACTCAACTTGAGATGAATCGAAAACAGATGTCGATCGTCTGGAATATTTTATATTATCTAACATAATTGTGTAGCACTCTTCATGCTTAAAACTTTTCCCACCATTAGCTTCCTTGAAAATCCTCCTTACTTCTACAATCTATTTTTTGAATTCAATTTAGTGGAGGATACACAATTCAAAACCGTAATTAATCATCAAAATTAAATGAGCAGTTACCTTATTTTCGGGACCCCATCCAGTATGGTGTTCACGTTCCACTTCCGCCTCCTTTGCAGAGAAAAGTGCCACATCTTTACTTATTCCCTGAAATCGTTTCTGAAGGGAGGTCCAAGTGCGTTGTGGCATCGAAGGTATGGCTTCTTTCATCTGATATAATATGCGAGACCATAATATTTCTTCTGATTCATCGTTACCAATACTACAATCTTGAGATATTGACAAATGAATTTTACACATCGTTACATCTTCCTCAGTAGTAAAATTTGGACCTCGTGGTCTTGGTGGTGGCATAATTCTAATCGATTCAGAAAGTAAAATTGAAATGCAAAAGAACTTAATTATTATCGAATACTAAGTAGATAACAATGAGTGAGTTTGGTAAAATGAAATTCGATTCATATCCCATATATAGTGTCGTAATATAGTCATTGCCGTTGCAACGGTAACATCTCAACGGTTAACTAAACTCAACGGTAAAAATATAGTGGTACGGACTCCTAAAGTAACGCCCAAAGTGGGGCGAGCTTCTAGCAATACACCTAACTTCAAGCGGAAGGCGTAGCTGCAGTATACCGCTTGGATGGGGCGGTTTCTTAAGGGTCCGCCTGGTGGTGGGCGAGACCTTGGAGCACCGTTTCGTTAGGCGTAGTCCTAGTGTGCCGCTTGATCAGGCACATTCCTAGCTCACCGCCCGTGTTTTTGAGCGTTGTCTATGGAACGAAGCGGTACACTACGACTTCGCTTAAGCCTAGGAGGTACACTATGAATTTTCCCGAATAAACCCTGATTAGTCCGGATTTTTTCCTATTTCTAGTCTTCAATTGGGCGAGTATAACCCAAATATGATCGTGCCGCTGCGGTACCATTTCACGGACTAAAAATGGTATTTGATCTTTGTTCCGTGGTTTGATCGCGCTCCTGTGGACGCTCTAATTAGATCTAAATTAGTTATCTATTCAAATTTATCCCCACTCAATTATACTTCTTGTTCCGTCCCTGTTTCTTTCCTATTTTTCTATTTTTCAAATTCTCTGTTTCCACAATATCAAAATTATGATATTCTTGAGTTATGGTTTCATCCCAATGATTCTTTTTCTTGGTAACTCCTTTACACAACGGCCTTAATTCAAGTGTCATTAGATTTATCTCCCTCTTCTTTAACTTATTTATTTTAATTTTTTATCATTAACTTGTTTTTGTTTCGCGGGTACATATCTTACATGATTCGGCGGTTGCAAGATTGGTTTTCTCTTTCTCTTGTTGTAATTCAGACATCCTAGTTTTGTTTTTCCAGGTTTTACAGATATAGGATTAACATTTGATGAAGGGGTCCGACAAGTAATAAAAACAAGGTTCATACCAAACTCAAATTATACATCTTTTTTATATTAAGGAAAAAGGCTCAACGTTTCTCAGTTTGAATTTGAATTTCTTTTTTCGTCATTCTTTTCTTATTGTCAATCGTAATAGAATAATGAGAATGCTAGACTACTTATCTTATCAAATTATCCGGTTATAACTTGTTTTATTTACAGGGGAATCCACACGGTTAAATCAGGAGATAACCTTCATTATGATAGTGTTGGTTATGTTAACAAGATACCAAAACCTAGATCTACATTGGTACGTCTTAATAATACTGATGTTTCGAGATTGTTTTTTTTAGGAAAACCAAACTATAAAATCTAGTTAAACCGTTGTTGGATTTTACTCCTTATTGACCCAACAGTCAGTGTTCCTTTTAATCAATGGAGGGAACACCCTATCAAATCACTTAGATAAACACAAAATTGCAAAAATAAAAACAAAAGGTGATATGGTCAAGATAGACTCTAAGATATGGTGATGACTATCATGTTATTTCTAACACCTGAGCTCTGTCCTTTTATGAATAGACTATTTAGATGGGCACACCAGTTCCTATAGAAAAAGAGCTAAGTTTCCATCTACTTAGAATGGTTAGTGTCATCCTGAATTGTTCACAAGCTTCTAAATTTTGGAGTTTTATTATTGTATTAAAAAGTTTCTCCCTTACCCCCAAACTTAAATCAAACAATATCCTCAATGTTTCAAAATAAAGAGTAGTACCAATAAATAAGTAAAAGAGGAATAAAGATGTAAGTCAGAAAGATAGTACATGGGTGAAGCGTAACAATCCTTCGATGGAGAATAAGACATAAAATAAAAATCTAAAAACGAATAATAAAAACCTACAAAAATTTACTAATGTACATAAACAACCTTGATGGTCAATCAAGGTAAACAAGGTCCTCCAGAGGGACCTCCTCAACACCACCTGTAGGAAAAGGCTCTAATAATGGTTTCAATCTCTGACTGTTAACCTTGAAAGGACTTCTACCATCTTGAGTCTCAATCTCAATAGCACCATGAGGAAAAACAGTGCGAACAACAAAAGGACCGGTCCACCGAGAGCGTAACTTCCCGGAGAATAGATGCAAACGAGTATCATACAGAAGAACTTTTTGACATGGAGAAAATGACTTTCTTAAAATATTTTTATCATGCACAAGTTTCATTATGTTCTTATACTCTCTAGCACTATCATATGCATCTTTTCGAATCTCTCCCAATTCATTGAGTTAGAGCTTCCTGTGAGCTCCTGCCTTGCAATTGAAAAATTTAACTGCTTTACAACCCAATATGCTTTATGTTCTAACTCGATGGGTAGGTGACAGGCCTTTCCAAAAACTAGACGACAAAGTAACATTCCAATGGGGGTCTTAAACGCAGTACGATAAGCCCATAAGGCATCAATAAGCCTCAACGACCAGTTTTTCCTATTAGGATCAATTGTTGTCTCTAAAATATGTTTTATCTCCCTGTTGGAACCCTCTACTTGACCACTAGTCTGTGGGTGATATGGGGTAGCTATTTTGTGGGTAATACCATATTTCTTCATCAAAAGGTTAAACGGTCGATTACAAAAGTGTGACCCTCCATCACTAATTATAGCTCGCGGTGTACCAAAACGTGCAATATGTTATCATTCAAAAACTGGACTACAACCTTGTGGTCATTTGTTTTACACGAAACCGCCTCTACCCACTTAGATACATAATCTACAACGGCAAGGATGTAAAAATAACCAAAAGAATTAGGAAAATGACCCATAAAAATCAATGCCCAACATATCAAAAACTTCAATAACTAAAATAGGGTTCAAAGGCATCATATTTCTAAGAGAAATGGTTGTTAACTTCTGACAACGCTCAGAAGCAACACAATAACTGTGAGAGTCTTTAAACAATGAAGACCAATAGAATTCACACTACAATATCTTAACAACAGTCTTCTTAGCACTAAAGTGACCCCCACAAGCATGATCATGACAAAAAGAAATAATATTGGACTGGTCACTCTCAGGTATACATCTCCTAATAATCTGGTCTGGACAATACTTAAACAAATAAGGATCGTCCCAAAAGAAATGATTTACCTCGGCTAAAAACCTTGAACGATCTTGTTTACCCAGTGTTGAGGCATTCGACCAGTAACAAGATAATTCACTATATTCGCAAACCAAGGTAATTGGGAAACAAAGGATAGGTGTTCATCAGGAAAACTATCTCTCACAGGAGGAGAATCATCAGGGGAATCCACAACAAGTCTAGACAAGTGGTCTGCTACTATATTTTTTGCACCCTTTTATCAGGGGAATTTTTTTTTCTCTGAAATTTTTCTCCCGACTTGATTTTTTTTCTTGTTTCTCTTTGTTATTTATAGAATCATCAAACCCTAACAACTTATCCTTAATCGTTAGGGACTCAAAAATCACTCCAAAATAAATTCCAACTCTCGTTAATCCAAAACAGAGAATAACTCATCTTTCCGGCGTGGACTCAACTTTTCAGCTTGTTTCTCAGCATGAAATGCCTATATTTGACGTGCATTGATCCTATTTTGATTTTTTCTTTACTTTGGTAACTCAGAATTACCTCCAAATCCCTTAAAACTCGCTCCAACACCAACACAGATAACTTCACGCGTAAAGAATTGGTTTCCCGCCAATTTCATATTTAAATTCAAAAGGGAGGGTGCATTTATCAATTTCCTGGGTTCCTTTAGTAATTTTCCTTGGTGCCTTTATCAATTTTTCATGGGGTGCCTTTATCACTTTTTGTGCCAATTTTTTCAAAAATGTTTATTTCCCAAAAATACCTACAAACATATAAAATGATACAATAAATACAAAATTGAGCACTAACAATATAGAGAATTGAGCACAATTTAGACACAAAAATGTGTCTATCAGGTTCTTAGCTAAGGATCGTTTGGTTGGTGTTAGTGAAGATTTATCCATCAATTCCTACATCTCTTCAAAGGGGGTAAAATCTAGGGTTTGTTCAAACCCTAGTAGTAAGTATCTCTATCACTTGCTATTATTGGTTATTGTTGAAATTTACCTATAGGGTAAATGAATTAGTGGATCCACCATTAGTTGGTGAGTATTTAGGCAAATTGTTGGGAGAAATGTGTATAACCCATTGTTTGATTATAGTGGAGATTTTCCCGTGGTTTTTTACCCTTCACATTGGAGGGGGTTTTCCACGTAATTTCCAGTGTTGTGTGATTTTCTTCATTTCATCTTAGTTGTGTTATTTCCGTTTGTGGTCTATTGCTTGTATAGGTTTCATATTGAGCATAGCGGCTCGGATTTATAAGTCTCCCGCAACAAGTGGTATCAGAGCTTTTGGGTTGAGTTAATCATGTGCAGTGATGGAAGGTAGCACCAGTAATATAATGGTTAGTCTAGTGAGAATTATGTGATATGGAAGTCGAAGATGGAAGCTGATTGTATTGCAAAGATCTCTATGGTCCAATAGAGAAAAAGGGAAAGAAGCCTGAGAAGACATTAGAGGAAGTGTGGCGTGTTGCTAACCGTAAAGCAGTGGGTTTTATTCGTCAATGGATTGATGATACTATTTTTTTATCATGTGGCTAGTGAGAAACTAGCATACCCTTTGTGGACAAAGTTACAGGAGATATATGACCAGAATTCTCCTTGTGCAAAAGCTTTTCTATTCACAAAACTTGGAAAATTAAAGTATAAGGAAGTTCAATAGCACAATATTTGAATGAAATGAAGGGTATCATGAATCATCTTACATCTCTAGATTTGGCAATTTCTGATGAAATACAAGCTTATCTGCTGCTAAATACTTTACCAGACAGATGGGAGACATTAAGGATGTCTCTAAGTTATTATGTTCCAGACAAGAAGTTAACCATGACTATTGCAACAAACAATTTGTTGAATGAAGAAGTTAGAAGGAGGTCATTAGACTCATCTCATTCAGAAACTCTTGTTACAGAGAATTGGGGTAGAAGAAATGATAGAAAATATTTTGGTCGTAGCAAGTCAAGGGGTAAATCAAAGTCTAGAAAAGACGTTGAGTGTTGTAATTGTGGTAGTAAAGGTCATTATTCAAATAATGCAGGAAACCGAAGCAAGAATAAAAGAAAGGGAAAAGAAATGACATACAAGACTAGGATGTTGCAGCTGTTGCAACAGATGATGATATCATTTTATTATATGATTGCAACGATATTTGTGTGAGTTCTGCAGGTTTCGATTTAGAATGGGTGGTAGATTCAGGTGCATCCTACCATGCTACTCCTCGAGAAGATGTGTTTACTTCCAGAAAGCTGGTGACATTGGGTCAGTTAGAATAAGAAACAATGGTGTTTTGAAGATTGTAGGAATGAGAGATGTCAAAGTCGATACCAGTGTTGGTTGCACATTTGTTTTCAGAAATGTGCGACATGTACTTGATCTTCGTTTGAATATAATATCACCTAGAATGCTATATGATGAAGGTTACACCAATTCTTTAGCCGATGGACAATGGAAGCTAACCAAGGGATTCATGGTTATCACAAGAGGCAAGAAGTGTGGCACATTATATAAAAATCAAGTGAAGCCGGTGAAAGGTGAGTTGAACGTTATAAACAAAGATTCAACCTCCGAATTGTGGCATAGGCGACTTGGTCATCTTAGTGAGAAGGGAATTCAAATCCTCACCAAAAAGACAAGTCTTGCAAAATGTGAAAGGTATACAATTGGGTAAGTGCACTCATTGTTTGGTTGGTAAGAAAAACTAGAGTTTACTTTCATCATCCTATATGCATTCGAATTCTAGAAAAAACATAAATCTTTACCTAAGCGTAATTCTAGTGTTCTATATCTTGTTCATTATGACGTGTGTGGACCTTTAAGGGTCAAAACACACCTTGTGGTGTTGTTTATTTTGTTACTTTCATAAATTATGTTTCAAGAAAGGTTTGGTCTTATGCAATCAAGACCAAGGATGATGTTGTTCCCGTGTTCAAGATGTTTCACAGTATGGTGTAAAGAAAAACAGGTAGAACCTTGAAGTGCCGTTGTTCTGACAACGGGGGGAGAGTACATTGGGCCACTTGAAGTATATTGCAAGAGCATGAGTATACGTCATGAACAATCAGTTCTGAAGACTCCACAACATAATGGTGTTGCAGAGAGGATGAACCGCGCTATTCTTGAGAGAATTAAGTGCATGTTATCTCATTCCAAGTTGTAGAAGAATTTTTGGGATGAATCAATGAATACCACTATGTACTTGATTAATCAATCTCCTTCAAGACCGCTAGATAGAGAAGTAGTGATAAACGCATAATTCATACATTTATACCGCTTAATCTATATTTGTTAGGACTTATAATTGTATTAATCTTATTATCATATTATTTTATAGGTGGTTCGCATAAAATTCGAAGGTATGAACTAAATTGGCTAAATAGACTAAATTATCTAGCTTTGCTACTTGAAGTGGAGCGTACTCGGTTGTTAAGCTTGGAATGTGGACGGTGCCAAGTAGTGATTGGAGTCAAGTGAACGGCTAATAGAGAGCTTAACTGAACTGTGTCAGTAAAAGAAACAGAAAGAAGAAGTTGAGGCAACAATTGACTGTGGCTAGAGAATGGACTAGGCGTGGCAGGTGAAGGCTAGGCAGTGTAGGATACAAAGGAATGAACAACTAGCTAGGAAACAAAAGTGAAAGAGTAGGCTGAGAAGAAGACTTTATTGGTGAAGGCTGTACACACGTGAAGAAGAAAAACCTAGAGGCTAAAGAAGTGAGCTTGGCAGGCTACGTGAACTATATAGGCTGTTAACTTGGAGTAGGGGAACATCGCTATTGAAATACAAAAGAGAAAAGAAGTCTAGGTGTTGGCTAGACACGTGATTTGAAGGAGACAAGGTCAGGCTACTTTTCTTCTTTTGGTTTTGTGAAAAGCATGTGGTGTTGTTTCTTGTTGTGGTACGTGAAGAATTTGAGGGTGTAGGCTAGGTTTTATGACATTGATTGGTGGAAGAGTTGATGGAGTCTTCGTGATTGAAAGTAAAGAAAAGATGGGAGAGAGGTGAAGATGGAAAAGAAGAAAGACCTAGTCTAACCTAGAGGATAGTGCACATGGGAGAGAGATATGAATTGGTTGTGAAGCACACATGTGATAGAGAGGAGCTAGAGGGATAGGCTGTAGTTTTCCTTTTTGGTTTTGCTTTCCTTTTATTGGCTGACACGAGGCAAGTACATCACGGTGGGGGACAGGACCTAGGGTTGAGAAGGAGATTATAAAAGAAGAGAGTACAGGAGCTTTTATGGAGGGTGACGAATTTCGGCAGAGAGGATTTCCTGTACAGTTCCTTTAGGTCTACGGACGGACAAGCGAAGAAGGAGAAGATTGTTTGCCGGTGACGACGTGACGGTTTAATTTTTTCTTCTATTCTATTTATTTTTATGGGTTTTAAGAAACCCATCTCCATGTCTATCTAATTAACTTGTAATTAGGGTTCTATGTTGAAACCACTTTTGGTACAAGACTAATTAAATTGAATTATGAGTAATAGACCATTATGATTTGAATAGATTAATTCCATGATTTTGTTTATTGATTTAAATCTAAATTAGTTGTCGTTTCACCGGTTTTGTACAATACAGTAACCTATGCGTAGAATCAATAGGATAATAAATATGTATGTCTACTTTTTAGACATTTCATGCTTTGGTTAAATCTTTAGATGGGGTATGCTTTTTAGAGCCGGATATTATTTGTGAACCTACAATTAGTTTCGTATTATTTACTCGCTAACGCAATTAGATGGCGTATGCTTCAGACTAGGGATTTTGATGCGCCATGCTTAGGGCGTCCCAGTGATATTTGCGACTCTAATACATATAATAGGTGATGTCGATAGAACGAACAATAAACAAATATTCATGAGTTATATTTCATTTCAGTAATTAAATAGAAATAGTTGTGGATACTGAAAAACCCTGGTTACCGACTCTCCCGTTAGATTTATTTTTATTAGTTTAGTCTGTTTTATTACTTTATTATTTTATCTAAAAATCCAAAAATATTGTTTCTGGTTAGGTTATTAAAGATATTAATTGCAGTATTTCCCCGCTCTTTGTGGGTTCGACCCGTACTTGCCGTTGTCTATCAGTTAGACGCCGTGCGATTGTGATTATTATATTGGGTAATTCCAAATCACATCAAGTAGCGGAGAAGGTATGAAGAGACAAAGAGGCTACTTATGATCACTTGAGAATGTTTGGTTGCAAGGCATTTGTTCATATCCCCAAAGATCAGAGATCAAAGCTTGATGACAAAGCGAAGAAGTGTGTGTTACTAGGCTATGAGACAGAGAAATTTGGTTATATATTTTGGGATCCATTTGACAAGAAGGTTATTAGAAGCAGGGTTGCAGTATTCCTTGAAGATCAGACTATTGAAGACTTTGAGAAGATTGAAATGCCAAAGCTTCAAGATGATATGACCTTGGATCCAAATCTAGTTGTTCTTTTTCTTGAACGACATGGTGATGGTGTTGATGGTAATGAAGAAGAAGAACACAATCATGAAGATGACGCTCATGAAGATGTTCCAGTGGGTGATGGTGAGCAAGAGGTGGAACAAGAACCACAAGCTGAGTTAAGAAAATCCAGCAGGCCCAGATTACCTTCAACAAAGTATACACTACACGAGTATGTGATGCTCACAGATGCAAGTGAACCAGAGTCTTATAAAGAAGCTCTTAGTATTCCTGAAAGTCAAAAGTGGTTGAAATCCATGAAACAATAGGGGATCTCTTTGGATAAGAATGACACTTTTGAGTTGGTTGACAAGCTAGAGAACCAGAAAGTTCTGAAGAAGAAGTGGGTGTATAGAATCAATACTGAAGATGGAAACTCACAACCAAGGTACAAATCACGCTCAGTTGTGAAGGGTTTTGAGAAGAGGAAAGGTGTTGAATTTGATGGTATTTTCTCACCAGTGGTGAGATTTCCTTCTATCCGGGTTGTCTTGGCATTAACAGCTAGTATGGACTTTGAGATTGAGCAACTATATATCAAGACAATATCTCTTCATAGAGAGTTAGAAGAAGATGTATACATGGAACAACCCGAAGGTTTTGAATTAAAAGGAAAGGAACATATAGTGTGCAAGCTCAAGAAGAATTTATATGGTTTGAAGCAAGCTCCTAGAAGATGGTACAATAAGTTTGAATCGTTCATGAAGGAACATGGTTACAAGAGGACAACTTCAGATCATTGTTTGTTTATTCAAAAAATTATTGATTGTGATTTTCTTATTCTTTTGATATAAGTTGATGATATGTTGATTGCTGGCAAAGATAAGAAAAAGATTGACAAGTTGAAGTCAAATTTGAGCAAGTCTTTTGCTATGAAAGACTTAGGAGCGAAAAAGCGTATTCTTGCCATATAAATCTTGTGATAGGAAAGCAAGGAATTTGTGGATATCACAAGAAAGCTACATTGAGAAGGTATTGCAAAGATTCAACATGGACAAGGCTGAGCCGGTAAGTTGTCCACTTGTATACCAATTTAAGTTAACTTGTGATCAATGTCCTGAGAATGTTGTTGAGAAACGGAAGATGGATGGAATTCCTTATACATCCGCAGTTGGTAGTTTGATGTATGCCATGGTTTGTACAAGGTCGGATATAGCTTATGCAGTTGGAGTAGTAAACATATTTCTAGCCAATCCTGGTATGGAACATTGGGAAGCAGTGAAATAGATACTATGGTATCTAAGGGGTACTTCTAATATATGTTTGTGCTATGGTGGTGATAAGCCAGAGTTAGTAGGTTACACAAATTCATATTTATAAGGTGCTCAAGACAGTCTCAAGTCGACATCAGGATACTTATTTACCTATGCAGGGGGAGTTGTATCTTGGCAATCCAAGTTAAAAAAAATGTGTGGCATTGTCTACTACAAAGGAAGAGTACATAGAAGCTACATAGAGTTGTAAAGAGATGATACAAATGAAGAGGTTTGTTAGAGAACTTGGGTTCAAGCAAGAAAAGTTCATCGTTTACTGTGACAACCAGAGTGCCATCCATGTCAACAAGAGTTCGAATTTTCACTCGAGATCCAAGAACATAAACACTCAATGAGAAGGTCTTGCAGATTGAGAAGATCCATACAGACGACAGTGGTTCTGATATGATGACAAAGTTTCAACCAAAGTACAAGCATGTGCATTTCTGCAGCAGGGCAGGTTTGGTGGTGATGGGTACCTCGCCATAAGTCGTACGAGGGATATTGTTAGGTTTTACTCCTTATGGACCCAACAGTCAGTATGCACCTTAACCAATAGAGGGAACCACATAGAAACAACTTTGTTATGTCATGTTTACAAAAACATCCAAGAGAATTCAATTCCCAGGTCGTAAGAAAAAAAAAAGGGAGTGAGAGAGATAGTGACAAGCCACCATTAGAGGTTCTTTTGGTGAGTTTTTTGAAGTGTGAACTTGAAGAAGAAGAAAAAGGGTTCTTAGCTAAGAATCGTTTAGTTGGTGTTGGTGGAGATTTATCCATCAATTCTTACATATCTTCAAAGGGGGTAAAATCTAAGGTTTGTTCAAAACCTATTAGTAAGTATCTCTATCACTTTTTATTGTTGGTTATTGTTGAAACTTACTTTTAGGGTAAATGAATTAGTAGATCTAACATTAATTGGTGAGTATTTAGGCAAATTGTTATCCAAGTGCTATATGCACCTTAAAGAAGAGTGTAACCCCAATTTGGGAGAATTGTGTGTAACTCATTGTTTGATTATAGTGGAAGATTTGTCTGTGGTTTTTTACCCTTCACATTGGAGGGTTTTTTCGGTGTTGTGTGATTGTCTTCATTTCATCTTAGTTGTGTTATTTCCGTTTGTGGTCTATTGCTTGTATAGGTTTCATATTCCGCATAGCGGCTCGGATTTGTAAGTCTCCCCCAACAACCATTACTATGATTTATTGGTGGTATAACAGATATGGGAGAAGGGGGTCTGACTCAAGGGAGGAGCTAATTTGGGCTTAGAAACAATTTATTTTTCGAACCGCTTGTCCAAAATTCACAAACTTTATATATTTGGAAAGCTCTTTCCGAGATTTACAAAAAGAGTACCCATATGACTATAAAAATTAATTTTTTAAAATATTAATTTTTGCTTTATCGTTATCTGATGTGTACAAAACATAACACATGCATACAACTTTTATAAGCTTATACAATCATTTTTTCACATGTGCACCACTTTGTACATACCTACAAAACATGCATGAAATTGATCATTCATACTCACACTCAGACCTATAAAAGTATACACCCTGATCATAGAGTTTGACCAACGCAAATGGTATCTAAATAATAGGGACATCAATCTACCTGGAATCCTAAAGAGAATCTCTACCAACATCTCAGGGGGCAAGGCCTCGAGTTTCTCAACCAAATCAGGGGGTAGGCACAACAATGGAGGGGGTGTTGGTGATCTCCGAAAAACTGAAAGCAAAACAAACAAAACAAAGATAAGTTTTATTAATAAGTTGTATTTAAGAACACATAGATTACTTGTTAAACAGTAAGGGAGTAATAACCTAGTTTTAATGACAGAAAAATTCATTTTATTTCGATCAAAGAACAAGAACTTCATTACAGCTAATTATGAAGCTTTAATAAACAATTTATAGTTTTTATTATCCGATATAATTAACTAAATTACCACACTTACAACTCATATATGTGTTAATTAAAGAAAACAAAAAACAATCGTGTGAGATTCACGTGGACACTTAAAAAGGAAAAAACTGTTTGAAGCGATGCCTAAATCTGAGATAGTTGAATCTTCATCCAGCCAGTCTGTGTAAAGAGGGTTTTCATTTCCATTCATTTGATTTCTCTGAGATGTAAATTGAACAGGAAATGCATAAGAACCATCAAATAAATCCATAAGCTTGTACTTTTAGATAACAAGATTCATGAGGTTTCTCCAACTATTGAAGACATCTTCCTTAAGTTTCGGATGAACAAAGTTGGTTAACTGATTTAAAGGAATACTAGAAAAATAATTAGTTGTAGGATTTTCCATTGTTGATACCGAAGGAATTTCTTGAATCATTTACAAATATGAATCCAAGAAAGAAGAATTAGTGAAAAACAACCAAATAACTTGAATCAAAATATACCGAACAATCAAATATCGAAGAAGATAACAGATCTTTAGAACAACTCAAGATATGAAAGAGATGTAGAAAGAAAATCAGAAAATATGAATATTCTTCTCTGGTAAAAAAACCACCAACATCCAAAAACTAAAGAAAAAAATATTTAAGGAAGAAGATTAATATGAGATTAGATCGCAAGAACTCGTTGCAGGATGGATCAGGAGTTGAAACTAACCCTAACCTATCTGATACCACAATACAGAGTGTTAATGGCAGAAAACTTCATTTCATTTAAATCAGATAACAAGAACTTCATTACATCTCTTGAAACTTTAATACAGAATTTACAATTTTTGTTGGCCGACATAACCAACTAAACTACCACACTACAACTCATATGTGTGTTAACCCACAAGATTTAAAAAATCTCTTGAGAAATTTATGTAATTAATTTTTTTTGGTGGAAAAATATAACTTTTAATTATTTAAATAACTATTTGTCCTAGAAATGTGTTTTTATGAATGTATCCATCTATGTAACTAATTCTTAACGTTTATATGCAATTGAAATCTTAAAATGAAATGTAATTACGGAGATAAATATAAAAAATGCCATAACATATTATGCTTGATACACGTTTTTTTAAATATTTTATGATTTAACAAACACTACAACATCTTTGTAAACTAAAATTGACTTTGAGTTGGATCTAAGTTATGACTTTAGGTATACAATTTCGTCCTCCTTGAATTAAAGGTATGTCTTCTTCCTTGACTCGTATGAGATACAACATAAAGAGGTTTATGTCAAACTCAAATTTTACATATTTTTTCTTTCTTTTTTCTCTTTGTCAAACTGTTAATACTAAATGTATCCCCTAAACTGGAGATAAATTATAACTGCAACACTATTTGAATTAGATTTTATTTATCGATTTTTTCTATTCTTAATTTGGGTTTTATGATAATTAGTTTAGATATTAATGTTTTTTTTTTTGTTTTGTTAGAATATATTGACCAATATGAATATCGAGATGGTCAAGCTCAAGATGAAATGGTCAAGACTCAAAACTTAAGCTAGCTATCAGTAGATCGACGGAAATCAAGCAATATAGAGATCAACGGAGATCGAGCCAAGTTTCCAAAATAAAAAAAAAAATTGTTTTAGGTAGTTTTCTAGATAAGGAAAGTATCTAGTTAATTTCTTATAGGGGAATTTTTTTTTCTAAGCCTTTTTTTTGTGTGTATCAAAAACCCATTATGAAGATTCTATGTAGAAAAAACCATAATTAATATAATACTACTTAATTACAAAAATAAATTTGTATTAATCAAAGATACTAATTCCACTAAAAAACAATTTTGAAAAACGACCCCTAATCCTAAAAGAACTCTCTAAAATCAACTCTTATAAATAATTCCTTTAAAATAACTCCGTGAACTAATCCTAAAAAACTTCAATCATCACCATTGAAGATTTAGGAAAAATTAAGTTTTCACCAATAGGTGAATTCTCGTTTTCATTGATTAGAGAAAATTATGATTTTTAAGTTTTCACCAATAGGTGATAATTCTAGTTTTCATTGATTAGGGAAAATTTATGATTTTCACGTTAGACAAAATGATGAAATTTCATATTTCACTAATTAAATCAAACAAATTGTGAAAAATATAATTTTCACAAAGACAAACCTGGAAAAAAAACAAGGAGTATTTGTGGGTTGACCTCCCTAGAGAAGTGGCTCATTCTCGTTTCATCGTTCGGCCTGAAGCGATCCTCCCACCTCCTAATGATGAACAACTCATCCTCCCACCTCCTGATGATCAACACCTCATTCTCTCACCTCCTGAATGATGAATGAGAGGCTTTTGTGAGAGCTTATTTTTCTCTCTCTGCTATTAGGAATTTAGGTTTTTTGTGAGAGCTATGCTACTTTATCACCTTATTTCGTTAGCCTTGTTAGTTGCAGAGTTGAGTCTAACCAGTTTTTGAGTTTTACTTATTTATATGGAGTTACTGCTCTTAAATGACTTCATTCCACTTTTTTTTGTCAAGGTTGATGGTATGTTTTGAATCAATTGGAGTCTTTATGTTGGATATTGTCTTAGTTTTCATACCAAACCATTCAATATATTTCCTTTTGTTTTGAAAAAAAATAAAAGAAAGACAAACCCTAAAAAGATCAAATCATATAAACAAAAATA
>JAJJMC010021358.1:0-18751 GCA_023531435.1 Papaver californicum | reverse complement strand
ATCATATAAACAAAAATAATCATATGAATAAAAATTATAGAAATCATCTGAAAGAAAATAAATATTGATTCACATTATTAAAAGGCTTAAAATAAAAAAAAAAAAAAAAAAAAAAAGAATAAAAATCATAGAAATCATGGATTTTTACTATTTTGATGTGAAATAAGAAAATGTAATATCAATATATAAATTAATATTAATGGGAAAACAATTTTGACAATCATCGATATATTATCAATATTTTGTGATGTCGATGTTTTTGGATTAAGAGTGACCTATATTTTTATATGGGGAGAGAAGAGAGAAGAATAACCGTATAAACGATGAATAAGTAACTTTTCAATTTTTTGTTAGTAGATAAGGTAATAAAGGGTATTTTATTCCATCCCAAAAGTGTCAAAATAGAAACTTAAAACAAAATCTAACCTAATATTCCATTTAAGGATGATATTATTATATTATGAGCTAGACATATAAACCATCTTAATGATGAGTTAGTGAAAGAAAGTTAGTTAATTCTTGGATTTGTGAGATATGCTCACATTTCTTATATTTCCTATATTCTTGCTCACTAAGATACATTATAAAGAATAAGGCAATCTTGATTATTTTTGTATTCACTCTGTAAATAAAGAGTGTCATTGTAACTGTTAATAATCCAAAACCATCAAATTAATATGGTGATCAATAATATTCCACCCTATGGGATTTCATCCATATATGTGATGCAACAAATATTTTTGAAAAGAAAGAAAAAGATAGTTTTGTTCAAACCTCAAATTATTCCTAAGAATAACGACCATGAACAGAGATAATTATTTAGACTTCGGTTTCCCGACTATAAATAAAAATCAGGATTAAACTTGAACAAGTTTAAGAAAATAATTTTATTAATCAAATTCAATTGTCTAAAACGATAACTTAAAGGCTCTTAAATAGATTTTGGGAAAAAAACATAAGTTGTGCAACAAGAAAGGATGAAAAAACCCAAAAAACCGACACAAACCCTAATTTGCTATTTTTGATAAATTTTGGTCGACCTAAAATAATTAAAGTACTCTTAAAATAAAACTATTTGCCGCAAACGGTGACCCAAACGTACTCCTAACGAAGAAGTTATTAATAAAACAAAAACTTTTATAAAATAACAAAAATACTTGTTTGAAGCCAAAACGATCGAATTTGGTTAAATTTTGAAGATCATGCGACGAAGTCGTATATTTTAATCGTTGACCCGTTTCCTATCAATATGGATTCTTCTTGAGCTAAATTACGGCATTCAGGTTTTTAGCCTCCAAATAGGTAATAGCTTGCTTTTTTACATCTTTATATAAATCAATAATGATTGAACCATGTTAAATCTTTTATTTTAATTTTTTATTATATTTAATTAATGATCCCACAATACTTATAATTTATTATGGTAAGATCCGGCTTCTGGTACAAAATTAAAATCTTCTTGTTACATGTATTAATATTGCTTTAAAATCATGTTTTGAGGTCGTTACTCATAGATTAAAGATAATTAAATGGTCACACATAGTCCCCATCTAACTCCACTACCCAGAATTCCTTGGTGTTAGCAATGGAAGACCATTGCATAAATAAAGTTCTTGAGCTTTTATTCTTCAACCTTTTGACATCAACAAAAGGATATGAGTATCTTGCTCGGTTGTTATAAATTCATGTAATACCCACTATTTTTATTAGGTATTGTCCATTGATTTCAATCAAAGTGATGTGGATGATCAAAGATTCAAAATACACAATCACTGGTTTCTTCTATCAAAAATTGTTTGTGTTAGAAGAGACGTAATTTTATAACGGCGAATCACGATGTAGATTTTGGATCGATTTTAAATTACTAGACAGATTTTATTTGTGAGAGATAATACAAATTTTGTCTTTCCCTAACAGGCTTAAAAGAGATACGTTTTTAAAGGCTGGCCGTCCGGGCCCTACTCTGTAGGGCAATATTGTCCAATCAACTAGAATTCTGCAGGCTGAATTCTGTAACTAAAATTGTTGGCAGGAAAATTTCAAAACGTTTCAAATCTCCCGCCCTATCCACAGTAACGAAACCTAAATTCTGTTTCGTACTTTAGTTTATACTACCACCGGCACCGCCATTAAAATCCCTAACTTTTCTCTATCCTGGAGAAAATAAATCTAAAGATGAAGATCGAAGTAAAATGCAGTTGCGGTGAAGGAAACTGTCCAGAATGGCAATAGTAGAATTACAAGGCATGATTGAATCCAACCATGTTTCAAAGATCGTATACAAAACCTTGAAATCGGTATTCTTTGTCGTACTTCTTCAGAGGTTATTATATATCTTCTTCCCATCTCAATTGATTTTCCAATTTCATATGAATCATAGTATTGAATCTTTGATTTTGTTTGTTTTGATAGGAGAATTATACTTTCACTGTTGGATACCATGAATTATCAGGAACAAAGATGAAACTGAAGAAACCATATTTGGTATTGAGGAAGAAGAGAACCATTTTGGAATCATCAATTCCAGATAAAGAAGAAGACATTAGGAAGGCTAATGCGCCAAGACTGAGACTGAATTGGAAGTAATTGGGATTATTCGACATCGTATTCTGTTTAAAACCAGACCCAAACCCCTAATTTCAAGTAAGTATTCAATTTTAATCTGTTTTTTTTTTTTTTGGTATAAATTGTAGTAAAAATAAAACCCTCAAATGAAGAACACTCAAATAAATCATAGGTCGGATCTCAGTTTTGAATCACAATTATCTGGAAATAACTCCATCTAAATGAACCAGCCATGTATGATGATTAATAGTTAGATTTGAAGGGATGATAGACCTTAAGATCAGTGACAACACCAGCTACTGAACCAGCTGCAGCTGCAATTGAGATTACTAAACAAGTTGCACTAAGTAGTTGAAGGCACAACCATTAGTACTCCACTTGGGTATCTTTTTCTGTGATTTGTACATCTCCACCGGAAAGTAAACAGTTAAGGACCAAAACCCCAAAGCCACAAGAATCCCAACAATGTCATTGAAGAACGAAAGAAGCATTGATATAATTGTAGTTAGTACTACAAAGATTGTTCTCCAAACAAGTCTGAATAAGTTGAGATTGTACGGACGGCAACCGTTAATAGGTACTTGAAATGTTTTGATAATAAAATCACTCTTTGGCCATTTCGTTGCTGCCCATTTTTCGATGAAGAAAAATAAGGGTTGGCAATAGACTTGGTAAGCTCCCACGAGGTGAATTACAATTGCGACGTTGGGAATGTCAAGTAACCGATATGGACTGTTGAACCTGATCCCGGTTAGAAGGTTCCCAGGTGCCATATCACTGAATGCCGCATAACCCATACATCCACAAAGCATGTAGAAAATCGTAGTAGTTGAAACACTGATCAAACTTGCTTTCCTCATAGTTTTAGCTTCTGATAGTGGTGCTTTTATTGTGTCCTAGTTTATATCAAATGAATACAGTTAGAGGGCTGGGTTCCGGTTTCCGAGAAATAGATAGAACCAGAGCCCAGTTTTAACCAAGATGATAGCCTTGGTGATTAAAACATCCTGTTTATGCCAAAATATTCATCAGCAAAAACAATCAATAATTTGTCAAAAGATCTAGACTAAAATCCTTACCATACATTTTGTTACACTATATCACCTTAATATTCAAATCAAGACATATAAGCACATCAATCATGAAGAAAATTAAAGAACAACAATTCACCAAATTGGACATTCTATTAGAACTATTTCTATCAAGTTCAAGATCTTTACAAGTATGGAAAAAAGTGTATTCATACATCCATAATTTTACACTACATCATTCTCTAAATACATACCTAATAGCTTTCCTTTGATTCCAGTATTTTTCCTTAGTCTTTTTCCCTTTCAATTTTTCTGACCCCTTCTCTGTTGAATGAACTTCTCTATTTATAGGTTGTTCAATGGGTCCCTCTTTTTTCCTTTTTGTCTATCATTTATGTTTGATGAGTCATGTTTTCCTGATCTTGTCTGTCAATTTATTGATTATCGTTCCACTGTATTCTTTTGGTTTGATACCTTTTGTCCCGTTACTTCCTTGCGTTCTCTTTATTTTATGATTATCTTCGGATCAGGATGATCGTGCGGTTGACATGCAGCTTCTTTCTTATGCATTGTCATGCTTTCGCCTTTTTGGACTGTTACTTTGTACTATTGACACGTGTTCCTCGTACTTTATGAGTCATCTTCTTCCCGATCCTCAGTGTCAGTTATGCAGTTAAAGTAATTTAAGCAATTAATGCTTTCACTTTTCCGCTCTATGCACATTTACTGCTCCTGTTTTTCCCGTTCCATTTGCATTCAATGCTTTTTGTTTCGATCAGAGTACTAACACTTTCCCGATCTTACGTGTCGATCATGCAATGATATTTTCAGTCTTTTACATCTGTCATCCACTCGAACTTTTATAAGGTTTTGATTGTGTGTTTCTCGCTCTTCTATATATCTCTGCTTCTTTGCCTAATCGTTTGACATGTGTTATCTTGACTTTTATTTCCTAACAACTTGCCCCCTTCTTCTTGTTTCTTCAAAAAATTTAACGGTTGATCCAAAGTTTTGAAAAAAATATAAGAATAATAATTACTTTCCATCTTTTTTATATCTGTCATAACTTCTTTTCGCACGTTATCCCGGGTTTTCTGCTAGCAGTAACTTCTATTATCACGTTTGTGTCAGTTAACATTTTTCGAGAAAATCAAATCTTTGTCTCGATTAACACCTTTTCCATTTTTGACGGTTTGTTTATCCCTCCCTCTTAAATAGGATTCAGTCTTCTCTACTTCTGTTTTTTCCTCTTAAAGTTGTAGCTCTTTCGCTTACTTAAGCTTTTCAAATATTCTCATTATCTCTCTGTTATTCTCTCATTCTCCAACGATTCAGGAACTTTGTGCATCAATCATATTTGCTCTACTTTCGATCCAGAAATCGTTTCTCCTCTTTCTACATGTAAGTGACTTTCTGATCCTTCTGTATTTATTTTGTTTTAGTGTTTAACCATGATGAATATTGACTCTATGAAAACAGAGATGATTGAAATGGTGATTGTTTATGATTTTTCTTCCCTAATTGCTTCTTTTTATGAACTTGAATTTTTTGTTTCCTTCATGCATTGATTCTTCCCTGTCTTTTTCACAGATAAAAAATACCTTTTCACTATGTCTTCAAGAACTCAAAATATTGCTCCTGAGATTGATTCTCAACACGATGATCATCCAGAAGTAAGGAGATCCTCTCGGAGTAATGCAACTAGATATGCTGCAACTCGGCATACTCGTGATGCTGCATTTGACCCTTCTGCGGTCACTAATGTTGCCCCCAGGAGTAAGCATGAGCATGCTAGTTGTAGCTATCACTCAATGAATATTAAATGATTCAAAGCAAAACATCATCTCGAGGGATTCAGAGTTTCTCTTTATGGTGGAGATAAAGATGTAATGACTCTGGGAGCAGCCGAAAGCTTTAAGTATTCAACCAGTAGATTACTGATTTCTGCCGGTGCATTGGAGGCTGGGCTTCGTCTTCCCCTATATCAGCGGGATCATCCCTATCAATTCGAAGTTCTTGCATCCCGCTGCAATGCTCCTCACGGTTTAGCTCGGTCCGTTATCCAGTATAACGGAAATTGGTGGCGGATACTTGATGAATGCAGCCTCCGGAGCGAAGGACAAACTAACCTTACCAGTTATACTCCAGACATCACAGAGCAACAATATTATACATTTGAGAATTTTCATACTACCTATGCGGATAATGTTTCCATAAGGAATTTTGTGAAGTGGAGTGTTAGTCCTCTTCGCAAGTGCAGTTCGGGATTCCCCTTGTTGCGCGAAATTGACGATCCGAAGCTCAATTATGTTCCGGGAAGTGGAGAAAAAGTCTGATTGGAATAAGAAGAAAGAATCTGATTGGATCATGACTACAAGTGGTACCGGACTCCACTAGTGATCGAAGGTCCTTGGGTATTCGGTTATATTTCCAAGGATGAAGTTCAAGATATTCGTGGGCTTTTCCCCAATTACTGGCCATCTGGAGACGCACTAGAGCTGAATCAAAATATCAGCAAGCTCTGGAAACTTTGGTTCTTAAGGAGGCAAAGTTTAAATCCCTCACTGGAGGTATATTCTTGGGTTATATGTTTTTGTATATAAAATTTCTTTATAGTATTTAACACTGACTTTGTTCGTTAGGCCTTGAAAAGAAACTTAATGAAGCAACTGCTCGGGCTGTGAAGGCGGAAAGAGATCTTGCTATTACAAATGGGAGAATTAAAAATCTCAATAAGCAAACGGAAGAACATTCTTCTAAAGTGCAAGCATTGCAAGGTGAAATAACTCTTTACACAACCAGAGCTAGAGATGCTCAATCCCGAATTAGTGTATTGGCCAGCAAAGTTACAACATGCAAAACATGCTTGTGGATGAAAAAGCAAAAAATGACAATCTATCAAGAGAATTGAGTGCTGAAAAAGATCAGAGTTCCCGCTTGGATGAGCAAAGTAAAAGATTGTCAGCGAAAAATTCAAGAACTTCAATTAGATATTGAATATGGATGTGAGTATACAACGTGGGTGGGACAAGATGCAAAAGCAAAAATTGCAATGTCATTTAACACTGCCTTGGATCGTGCACAAGCTGACATCACTATACTCAATAATCGGGCTCATGTTCCGAAGGTTCCTCCGCAGCCATCCAGATGCAACATTTCCGATGCTTGATGATATCTGATTTTCTTTTTTTGTGTAACTTGTATTCCGTTAGATTGATTCGTATCTTGTAACTTGTAATTTGGTACTTTAACTGGTAACTTTGAGTTGGAATCTACCTTTTATAGCCTTTTGAACAATATTATTCCTACATAAAAAATAACATATTTGTATGAAATCATTCTATTAATCAAATTGTTTCATGAGTACATTGCATCGAAGTATTTATACCTCAATACATGTCATTCGAGAACCCAACACATACGAGTCATACCTGGGCCAGGAGTAAGCTACAAGGTTAGTCCCAAACGTACCCTGAAAATGATAACCATTGATTATATCATTAGTATCCCTTCTTTATAAGAATCTCGCACTTTTGAAATTCTTTAAGGACTTATACGTACCTAAATTTTTATCTGCTTGAGTTACGATTGTTCCGCTAATCGCAAGCGTTCTCCAGAATAAGATGTTCCTGGAGTAATTAATATTTTCATGTCAGGCATCTCTTTATTAGGAAATCCCATTGTCAAATGTATTATTAATCAAGGATTTTCAAGAGAAGGTGCATTATTTATGCTTTACCTAACATGAATGCAATGTACTTTCGTAATTGCATTGTTGATCAAGGATAATATAGCTTTAAATATTGTGCGTTCCATGGGTATTGCAAAACTTCACCATGCATGTTTCGCAGATAATAAGATCCTTGTCCTGTTGGTGCCTGTATTGTGTATGGACCATCCCAAGTTGGTACGAACTTGCCTGCATTTTTATCCCGATGGTACTCCGAAATTTGACGTAAGACATATTGTCCTTGAACAAAGTTTCGTAACTTGACTTTCTTATGGTAGTCCCGTGCCAACTTTCTTTGGTAATATTCCATCTCCTGGAGTGCCACCTCTCTTTTTTCTTCCAAGTCATCTAATTTTTGTAACATTAAATCTGAATTTAGATTTTTCTCCCATGCTTCTGTTCTAGTTGTAGGCAAAATGACTTCTGTTGGTATAACTGCTTCCGTTCCATAAGTGAGTAGGAACGGTGATTCTCTAGTGGATTCTTTTCTTGTGGTGCGGTATGCCCATTATGTGTTATAAAGTTGTTCACACCATTGTTTGTAGTGCTGATGTGATTTGGAATTACCCAATATAAATAACCGCAATCGCACGGCGTCTAAGTAGACAACGGCAAGTACGGGTCGAACCCACAGAGAGCGGGGAAATACTGCAATTAATATCTCTAATAAACTAACCAAGAAGAATATTTTTGTGATTTTTAAATTGATAAATAAAATAATAAACTAACTAAACTAATAAAATGTGACCGAGTAGAGAGAGTCGGTAACCAGGGTTTTTCAGTATCCACCACTATTTAATTCATGAATATTTAGAGTCGTAAATATCACTGGGACGCCCTAAACATGATGTATCAAAAAGCCCTAGTCTCAAGCATACACCATAAAATTGCGCTAGTGAGAAAATTGTACGAAACTAATTAAGGATCTACAAATAATACTTGGCTATTCTAAGTATACCCCATCAAAAGATTTAACCTAAGCATGGAATATCAAATAAGTAGACAAATATATTTTTAGAATAACAACTGTATACCAGAAACATGGAACATCAAAACCATAGGCCAAGCATGCACCATAAACGACAATACAATAGTTTAAAGTCATAAATTTAATCTATTTAAATCATAATGGTCTGTATCAAATATTTAATTCAATTGATCTAAAATTGTAAGTGGTTTCAACATTAAACCCTAGTTACAAATTAATTTAGAACATGGAGAAGGGTTTCTCAAAACTCATAAAAATAAATAGAAGAGAAGAAAGAATTAAACCGTCACCGTCGTTACCCAGCAAATTAACAATCTTCTTCTTCTTCGCTTCCGAACCAGAAACGTTCCTGTACAGACGAAAATAGACCTGACGCCTCCAAACCTAAAAGAAAAACTTTGTCTACCGTCTTGTCCTCCCCCCCTCTACAGAGAACCTTGTACACGCCTTTATAGCTTTCACACTAGGTTTCCAAAAAGAATACCTCTCTCACACACGTGACAGTCAAGCTCACTATTTCAACCAAAGTCTCCACCTAATACTAGCCACGTGACATAGCCTCATACAATTAACCTATAGCCTCTAGCTCCACCTGACGCACCTATCTCATCCCTTCTAATCACCTAGCCATCACGTCACTTTCAACATAGCCTGCTAGTTGACTCCATACTCTTCACGTGAACCAAACAGTCAAAAGCTAACTCCTCCTTCCACCGTACTTCTCATCTATTGCCTACTCTAGCTGCCCACGTGATATACCCATTACTCTTCTTTTGTGTCTTTCTTTTAGTCCTTTCTTTTCCATTATGATGCCAACTCATCATATCCTTTTCACGGAAGGAAACAAAAGCTATCCACTTACATGCAGTCCTTAGGCAGCTAGTCTAGGCTACAGCCTATCACCGAACCAATCAAAGCCATCAACTTTACCAGATGATGAAAAGTGGTTAAAAGAGAAGCAATTTTATTGCTACTGATGTGGGGAAGCTGATCACATGGCTTATAACTGCAGAACCAACCTCTTACCATGCACAGATCCATATTGTGATGGTAAGATGAAGCTGCTCACTTCTACAAAACCAGAATCTATTGGAAACAGATACTACTTATGTCAAATATGTAAGAAGGTTAAGTTTCAATAAATATGTAAGCAAGTGTTGGACTATGTATGAACCTAGTAAGATACTGTCATAGTGTTATAAGTAGGTAATAAAGAAAATAACTTAACAACTGCATATGTTGTTCACAAACTACAAGCAATTCTTTCACGGTAAATTAAGAGATTCATATTCGTAATAAAAATACTAATAAGGTTCAACACCATAAACAACAACACTTTAAAAGATAAAAACATTTATGTAGATAATTCATTTAGTTGGGGCGATTTTCATTCTCTTCAGAAGAAAGGGTTGCTATCTCCTTAAGCACTTGTAGAACTCCCCGTTGTTTTGCAATATTCATCAACTCCCCAGATTCAAGCGAACGGGTCACTGTCCTGACCAACACATCTGTTCGATCCCTTATAACAGACATTCGGTTATCAACCATTGGTGGTTGAACTTCGTCATTCACCAAATCAACAAAGATTAGTGGATCAACAACTACACCACCTTCAGGTTCAATCCATATTTGATCCCAACCACCAATTCGTCCCGATCTTCTAACAAAATATATACCACTTGTGTTCATCTTCAGAATCTGCGTAAATTTTACGTCTAAACAAAAATCAACATAATAAAGTTCTCATATTTCATAAACAATAATATTATTCAATTAATCAAATAATTATCCACAGCCCAACTAAAATTAACTAAATACTTAATCAATTTTTACTTAAATTCAACAAATTCTTCTAACCCAAGAATGAAACCCTAATTCTCATTATCAATTATAACTTTAACTCAATTAAAATACCAAAAAAAAATTATACCCAATTTTAAAACACAATAACTTCAATATCCCTAAATTCAATTCAATTAAAACACTATAACTTCAATTCTCATAATCAAAATGAAAGTACAATGTTAAACAAAATTTATTAAACATTAAAGTAAAGATTAAGGTTATCACTTCTAAAAGTAAGATTAAGGTTATTACCTTCCAAATTGATGAGGGGTTTCTCACAAAATCATGCTCGGTGCTGCTGTGGTGTTGGTGTGGTGGGCGGTGTTTCTCAAGTTGGAGGCTTCAGGAGAAGTTGCAGGAGAAAAATGGCTGCAGATGGGAATATATGGCCGAAATGTACAGGCGATCGGCTAGACGTCCGCCTGGTGAGACGGGCGATTAACCAGACGTCCCCCTGACAAACTAGGCGTAGTGCTAAACGTCCACCCGTCTCACCATTCATACATACCAGTTGCACGTGTGAGACCATTTTCTGCGCGATAGGCTATGTGGACGCCCCATCAGGCGTTCGTCCAATACAGCGCCCGTCTCTTGGGCGTGCGCTTAGATGTCCGTCTATCATCAGGCGTTTGGTCTGCGTTACGCCTACCATCAAGCGTTGCCCTATTGGTCCGACCCGCTCAAGCGTATTCTTAGACGTACGTCCGTATCAAGAGACGGCACATTAAACCACCGCACAACAACAGACGCTACGTTAACCATCCGCTCGATAATTTTTAGTTGAATAGCCGTTGTTTTTTAGGCCGGACCAAAGAATTAAAATTTTACGCTTTGATCTTTGGTAATAGTCTTATCATTGTGGATGCCCTTGGTATAATAAATGGGACTATTTTTATAGTTGCAGTATAATATCTGAGCAGCTAATAAATTAATGAAATAAATACGGCTGCTCTTAATGTGGATTTCAGGGGAAGTCACTGAAATTTTGTCCACCCAACCACAGGGATATAAATATAATAATTATAGACGTTGTGGCGGGTGGATAAAAGCATCCAAAATCTTAAGGAAAGGATACGTTTGTTATTTGAAAAGAAACAGGAAATATTTACTTCCACCCAACTTACTGTTTTCTGCACACCTCTAACTCTTACACTGTTTTACACTCTCATCTTACATCACACTGGTGATAACTCTAGAATCTTGAGTGGCTACTACTGTTTACAAATTTGGGTTCTGCACGGCACACCAAAGGTTACCATTGGGTGTAGCCGAATTGTTTACCTACACTTATTTTACTTCAATTTTTTTTATTTTTTTTTTTAAAAAGAAAATATTGCAATATATATGAAGAGAAAAATTTGTTTTGCTAAAACAACTCCGAATGCAATTTACAGCATCTTCACCCAATACAATTTAGATATGGTGATTACTGCTTATATTTACTGTCCGAATTTTAACTGATAAATATCTGGATACCATTTATCCTTGTGTAATAACTTGTTAGTAGTACATCAAATTTAATGCTTCAAATAAAAAAAAAGTAAAACAACTCCCTTGTTAAACGTTGACATGTTTAGAAGCATCATGGTCCTTCGTGCACCAAAGAATAATAGTTTGTTTGATAAAAACACACATGAAATTTTAACCAGACCATGAACATTTTACTGTTGCTTCTAGATTATCCAAATTGCAACACTCTCTAACTAAACTAACATCTAGTTAATGCAATAAAAATATTATATTGGTATTATTGGTTTAGTCTGAAATCCAAAAATAACCTTATCAATCAAGTTATAACTTGTCATGTAGAGAGCTTCAATACCTTTCAAATACTTGTACAACCAACAGTGCAAAAATATCCAAATTCAAATCGGTTAAAAGATATTGATCTGATTTTAAATATAAATAAACTTTTATCATGATGTTATATAAGCCCAAACACAATAGTAGGGTATTATCAAATTCCATAGGATCCATGATGATTTATCGAATTCCATATGATTGAAAGATGATTTTATTTACTGACAATAACATTTGAGAAATTTAGTAACTCTGTAACAACCTGGTAAGCTGAAAATGTTTATGGACCATTGTCAAACACAAAAAGGGTGTACAGGAAGGGTAACAAACAAACACACTGTACAAAACAAAAACGGTTTGGGTGGAAAAAATAAAACTTCCTAAACACAACAAACCCTTATTATTATATTATTATTATTATCACGACGGAAAAAAACAACGGCGTTTAAATACGTTACATGATACTGAGAAGTATCTTTCCGTTAATAGAGCCGCCCGTCTCTTTGTTTCCTTCTGACGTAAGGATTTGGTTTAAAAAGGTCAGAAATTAAACCGTTTAACTATTTCCGTTTTCTCCTCTCATTCAGATTTCCACATCTAAATCTTCTTTCTTCTTCTCTTCACTGCTCCTTTCTTCTTCAGTTTCCCGCGATTAAAAATCGACGAGGAGATTTTTAAGATTCAATCTTTTATTCAACTCTTTATTAACCCTAAAACATCAAGGTTAGTTTTTGTAAAGACTGAATCTTCTTTCATTGTTTAAATTTTTATAAACGTTTAGCTTCTTCTTATTATAGCCGTTACAACAAAAACCCTAGATTTTGTGTGTGTTAATTTTGGTTCTGATTTGATGATTTGTTGATTCGGACTTGCACATCATACGGTTGTGAAGATCAAAAGTTGGAGTGATTTAGGATTTGATGTGGAAAAGATGTTTTTTGAGTTCTGGGGTGTGGTTGGATTGATCTGGAGGTGTGTTTTAGGGTTTTGATCTTGTGGGTTTGGTAGTAGGGTTTTAGGATTGAATTGGACTAAAAGTTAGTTGTTTTTTTATTTGGATTTGAGTTAATGCAGGAGGTAAAATTTAATTAGGGTTTTGTGTCGGTGTTCTGAAGTTAATTCTGTTTTTTTTGTTGTTGTTAATTTCAGGTTGGGTTATTAATTAGTTGGAGAGTTAATTTGGTGGATAAATATGGAAGATGTTAAGCAAGAGGATGCGAATTCAAGTGTGACTAAAGAAGTTATGGTTGCTGCTGCTTCAAGTTCGTCTGTTTCGGATAGTAGTTCTGACACATCACTTCCTAAGCCGTCGTCTGTTAAAGGGTATGATTTTATGTCTTCTCCTTCATATATGTTATTTATTCAGACTATTTTGTATGATGTTATTGCTTCAGTATGTATGGGAATAGGAATTTGTTGTAGTGTGTAGTAGTAGACATAGCTTGTTAGAGGAGCTGGCTCTGTGGATTATGAGCTCCAAATTGACTTGACTCTAGCTATGTGGTAGATGCCAGCTAGTTAGTTGGTATTTGTTATCTATGAGATGGAACAGTGAGTTACTCAAGTCAAGTGTGAGTAAAAACTAGGAATCCGATGGAAACCGGAAATACTATGAAGAATAATATAGTTAGTAGGATGAGGAAGTAGTAAAATAAGAGAAGTTGGTGCTCTCCTGCAAACACATTGATGTATTGGTGATCATAGTTATCTATGAGATGGACCACTTACCCTTACTTTTACCCTTTAGGCAGTTACATTCGAGTACCATAGTTATTTTTCGTTACCCTTACTTTATCCTATTTTTCTGATTATAGACTAATATTAAGATTGTATAATGTTAAAATGTTCTTATGGCAGCAGTTCTCTAATCTCGAAGAGGACAACAGGTCCAACCAGAAGGTCGAAAAAGGGAGGATGGACAGAGTCAGAGGTGAGTAGCTAAGGCCTGTTTTCTGGATCATAGATCTATTAAATTTTGTGATTAGAAAATCTTCTAGCTTTCATTATAAGCATAACATTTGTACGCGAATAAAAATTAGTTTACAGTTAAAGTACCTCTCACATTTGTTATTTTGATGATGGACAGGATAATATTTTAACTACCGCAGTCAAATTGCACGGCGGGAAAAATTGGAAGAAAATTGGTACAGTCCTATCTGTCATTCTGCTTTTCTTAGTTGCTTTGAGGTTTTCGTTATTGTAGTCTCATGGAGTTCTGCTTTTAACTTTGATTACATGGTGTCCTATTCTGTTGCAGCCACTTGTTTCAAAAATAAGACTGATGTTCAGTGTCTCCATCGCTGGCAGAAGGTTCTTAATCCAGAACTCGTTAAAGGACCATGGACCAAACAGGTGCCAACAATGATCTTTTTGGTAATTGTTTAGATTCCTAAAAGGTACTGGCATGTTTTTGTGATTTTGATTCCATGTGTTGGTAATTTTCAGGAAGATGATCTTATCCTTGAGCTGGTTGGAAAACATGGTTCTAAGAAGTGGTCTATTATAGCACAGTCTTTGCCAGGTCGGATAGGCAAGCAATGTCGAGAAAGGTAATAAGCCTTATATTAACTTGTTCTTGATTGTAAAATTTAAAGAGATATCCCCCAAAGCCTTCGTGTTTAATCTTGTAATTGTTTTCAGTTTGGGTAGTAATTCTGTCTGCATTTGATTTTCCATTCTTAGATTTTTGTAAGTTAAAAATTGTCGTTTTTTTCAGGTGGCACAACCATTTAAACCCTGCTATAAAGAAAGATGCTTGGACCCTTGAGGAAGAAATGACTCTTGTACATTACCACCGAATTTATGGTAATAAATGGGCTGAAATAGCAAGGTTCCTACCTGGAAGGTAAGATGCGCATAAAGATGTCTATACATTCTAGTTACATCAATCAAACTGAGACAAGCCATCACATTTTTGTGCATGATTTATACATGTCTTAAGGTTTCATAGAGTGGTTTATCTCTGTTTGAAAACGATGGAGGATATTAATTCTGCTTCACTTTATATGTTCGAAACATAATAGGCCATATTTGCATTTTGGTAACTGCCAGTTTTTCATTTCTCCTTCTTTCTCGTTGAAATTTATAGGGCTGACAACTCAATAAAGAATCATTGGAACTGCTCAGTGAAGAAAAAGTTGGATACATATTCAGCTTCAGATCTACTTAAGATAAATCCCGGTGTACTCAATCATGAAAATGTGAGGGTTGATATGACTATGCAGGGTCCTGGGCGGACATATGCTTTTGATACAAAAATATTACCAGTTAGTAGACCTGAAAACCATTTGGTAAATTTAACTCTTGGAAATTCTAATGGTGGTCGAAAAGGTGAACAAATGCAACCTTTTCAGGCCATTGAATCTAGAGCCTTGCAGAAACAGGTTGCATTTCCAGCCAAACCAATCCAAGGTGCTGCTAGAAATGCTACTGGAGGCATTCCTTCCAAAGATTTGAAGCTCTCCGTTTTCAGTCTTTCTCCTCCTGGGCAACCTCTGGAGCATGTTACTTCAACACCTCCTCCTTTTCTTTCCTTGGATTCAAATCCCTGTGATACTAGAAAAAATCATGCTGTTCTTACTGAGGCTGAATCAGCTCGTACTGCGAGGTTACCTGAATCTCCTAAAAGGGCAAAAGTTTGTTCTTCTTCCCCAAATCTGGCTTCTGAGTTTGGGGATTACAGAGATCATGATGGTAGGCAAAGCAAAGTCTTCAACGCGTCGCCATGTCACGATGGTATTGGTTATGGAGGATTGTATTATGAACCACCCCAGTTAACGAGTTCTGATATTTTCTCTGAAAATAGTAGATTCTTAAATTCAAGAAGCCCAGTTTGTTCTACGCCACCCAGCCGCTTACGGAATTTTTTTGTAGATACCAGTAGTCCTGAATCTGTGTTAAGGAGTGCAGCAAAAACTTTCAAAAATACTCCTTCCATCATAAGAAAACGTGGACGTCAGGTATGTGGCTGGGCTCCATATGCATGTGATTCTGATGGCGCGTGCACACCAGAAGTGCGAACTCATGGTTTCAGTGACATAAATGGTTTTATGGAGTCAAGTTCACATGCACATAGTGGTCGAGAAGATCTCAGCAGCAGAGATCTTCTAAATGTCAAGTGGCTATCTCTCTCTACTCCAAATGCTTTGGAACATGAAGCGGCTGCCACTGTAAAATCTGTGCGCCTGGAATATGCGTTTGATATGGAATGTGATGACTCCAGACCCAAGTTAGATGCCAACAGTGATGCAAATAAAGTATTTAGATCTGTTAGTAACTCAGACACCTCTTCAAGAGACAAATCAAATCGGGCTCACTTAGAACTTAGTGCTTCTTGATTCTGGAGTGAATTACAACTACAACTTTTATTTTGGTAAGTAAATTATGTCTGTGTTGTTGATGATATCTTTGCTGCAATGTAACTGTCGTCAAGTAAATACTACTGCTGGCGCTAACTGAAAAACTGTATTGTGAGTTCGATGTTTGTTTGCTACTGTGTTCTGAATAGGCCACTTACCTCATGCACTTGCTAGAAGAGCTTGTCTATCATAGTCAATTGTTTTTTTTTTGTTCTGTTCCACCTTTATTATGTTGTGAAATCTAATAGCTCGTTTTCTTATATCAGTAATCATTGTTGCGAAGAGGATCTACCTTCACGTGGTATTTTATTGTAAAGCGGGATTTTTGTGGCCCTTGTTGGAATTTTCATGTGGTAAAGCTTCATGCTGGACTTGCTGTCTAGCGGCAGAGCATCCATTAGCTAGCTGAAGGTATGTCTATCCTATTTCTCAACACATAAGTATGACTAGCAACCATATTATAATAAAACATCTTCCCTTGAAGTCATTGCTCAAAGCTGATTGACTTTCATTTTACTTAACTTATGCTAGATCTGGGCCATCTTCGTCCCTTCAGTGTAGTTCGTTCAAGTCTCTAATAGTACCTAAAGAGTAAGTCCATCGACTGCATAATGAATCACCCCAAAGGCAGCTCATGGCCTTACAAAAACTTCAAAAGAGATAGGTTTAGTAATGCTGTTTAGGATTGTCTCTTTTGGGTATGTTTCTATTTAGGAATTGCAACACCATACCATACACGGATCTAACTTCTGTCAAAACTGTGTGATTCTGTTTTTCAAAAAGCAAAATCTGACATCACTAGAATTGCATTGATTCATCATTGATGCTCTCAGCTTTATCAATCCCTCTTATATGCAGGTTATGATGGCAGGGTGTACGACTCAAACAATCCCTTTTCCGAAGGAACGGTGGTCAAAAGTTTTTGGGCAGAAAAGTTTATTTATTATTATCCTAATTTTTTTAGGTTGGGACAGTCAGAAGGTCTATATTTCTTTTAGAGTTATCTTTATTAATTTATGTAAATTTGTACAGAAATTATAAATTATTATGCTAAGAGCGTCCACAGTCGTCGACTAAATCGACGACTGAAGATTATAAATGATCGATAGTCGACGAAAATGAGCCGCAGTCGTCGATCTTTTTTAGTATTTGATCGTTGAAAAATCACTGTTCATGATCAAAAGTAATCGCTGATCGACGATCAAAGTTATAGTCATGCGAAATTCTACTCCCTCGCTTGTGAACAGACGAGGTATCAACATCTCGCTTAAAAACACGGGCGAAGTGTTGACATTCCGCCAGCCCAAGCGTTATGCTAAACTTTCGCTCCACCAGACGACTGAGCGGAAGCTCGCCTACTCATAAGCGAACAGCTGAGATATCGCCTAAAATTTCCAAACACGGGCGAGATGCAGTGATTTCGCATGGAACTGGGCGGGGTACCAAGACCACGCTTATGTTTCGGCGAGCCCCTAAGATAGCGCTTGAGTTTTGGGCGAGACCCTATGGACTCGCATGGAACTGGGCGGGGAGCCAGGAGCACGCTTCTGTTTGGGCGAGCCCGCCTGAGTTCTGGGCGAGACCCTAAGGCCTCGCTTGGGTTGGGCGAGACCCCAAGGCACCGCCTGGGGTTGGATGAGACAATTTTTGGGATGTGATGATATGTTACCGTTGATATGTTACCGTTGGCAGTTAACGGTCATATATTTACCCTATATATATGGGATACTAAACCAATGGCATTTTACTAAACTCATACATTGTGTAGTTGAAAATTCTAAAGTTGATTTTTATTTCATTTTTTGAAATCGATTAGTAAAATGGCGCCATCAAAACCACGGGTCCAAATTTTTCGTCTTTTGAAGATGTTACGATGTGTACGATTCATTTGTCTATTTCTCAAGATTGTAGCATTGGTACCGATCAATGTGAAGAAAAATTATGGTCACGTATACTAGGTCGGATGAAAGAAGCTATACCTTGTATGCCAGAACGTAGTTGGACCTCCCTTCAGAAACGATTTCAAATTATAAGTAAGGATGTGGCGCTTATGTCTGCGAAGGAGGCTGAAGTCGAAAGGGAACATCATACTGGATGGGGCCCCGAAAATAAGGTAACAACTCGTTTAATTATGCTTATTACATTAATCTATATGATTGTATATCCTTTAACAACATTGAATTGAAACACCAGTTCGCAGAAGTACGTAGGCTTTTCAAGGAAGCAACTGGTCGAAGTTTTAAACATGAAGATTGCTACACCGTTATGTTAGATAATATTAAATATTCCAGAAGGTCGACATCCGTTTTCGATTCATCACAAGGCGAGTCTGATTACGACAACGAATCTCAGGACGTACAGGACACAACAGAATTAAGCGTAGATGGTCCCAGCGCCTATGAAGATCTTGGAGATATCCCCAACACAGTAATCC